>JAQGBT010007718.1:0-10639 GCA_034698585.1 Disparrhopalites patrizii
ATAATTAACATTAATAATTAATTTCAATAATTAATATTACAAATCGCTCTATGTACTTTTATACTTACAATAAATCTCTCAACACGGCTAATTCCATATAAACGTGCTTATTCAAAGTTGCAAAATTGGAAATAACTGAATGAAATATGCTACAAAAACTTTTGAGAAAATTAAATCCCAATCCGCTAAAAATTTGCTAAATATTCTCGGTTTTCCCGCGTGCGAATTTACAAATTATGCAATATTATTGACAATAATTGAAAACGTGTGAAAATCAATGTTATGTTGTTAAAAATATTGCTGGGTCCAAATGAAACATTTTTTGATTCGATACGCAATCTAATTCTTCCCATTCGTATTTTTTCATGATCTCTTTACTTTTAGAGATCAGATTCCAACATTGAGAAAACAAACTGCTCTATAATTATCAGGATTTATGTAATTTTGCATGTAATTTATCATTTTGGGAATTTTTTGACCCATCGACGAAAACAGACATTATTATCTTAAATATGGTATGTTCTTTCTGATTTATGTTTTTGTGTACATAAATATACTTAATCCACGTGATTGTTACTGTGATTTGTTGGTAAAACAGAAGATGTAGAGCAAGGAACCCCATCAGAAGCCCCGTCTCTTGATTCAGTGTCGACTTCCTCTTTGGGACGAGCAACAGTCGGCCAAACCCGGATCGTAATGCAATCTCCAGGTGATCTCTCCCACCCAAGTTTGACTGTAATTACTAACGTCGTCCAAAATAATGATACAAATTCAAACACATCTACTGATGTGGAAGAACCGCCTCCATCATATGAAGACTGCCTCAAATCTCAGACGAACAGCCCAAAGCTTAGATAGTATTAACTTATGACAGACCAATGACGTCATAATTATGCATTATTACTATGTATAAATTAATGTATGTACTATGTAAAATATGCTCATCATCACTCCTTTTGTACCGTGTCAATATTATTGGATAAAATCATTATTTTTTTATCCAAAAAATTAATTATTACACTTAATTATTACATTTTTTTTTTTTACGCAGTATATCATTTTTTATTTTGCTACTATAAATTGTCTTTCATGAAAAATAAATCGTAATAGCCACGAGAAAATATAGAATGCATGTATAGGCGAATGCACCATTTCTTTGCGGCATTCGTATCACGTGTCTGGCTGTTTAAAGGCGGATTTCTAATTTTTGGGGCAATTTACATTAATAAAACAGGATCACAAAATTTTAGTATGGGAGATCTCCTAAAAATATATAACTTAATTATTTCGTAATTAATAAACTTAAATTAAAATAATTTCAAGATTTTGTTTTACAATTTTGACTCCAAATAAAAGTCCGATCATTTGATCCGGCAAGTTCAAAGAGTGTCCGGATTTGAGGAAATATCTTTTTGAATCCTGTCTAATTCCTATTATTAGCAACAAAAAGATTTTAAATTAAACCTCTATTTGACTGACTTTTTTGCACCTTGTGTTTGCATACAAGCACTTACTTCTGTCCGCACGTGTCTATCAAAGCAGATTACGAACCTTTGTTGCAAAGTGGTAAATCCGTGTGTGTACAAAGTATTCATAGCACAAACAATATCAAATGGAAGTACACAGAGAATTTAGTGCGATAATAACTTATAAAAGGAAGTACTTGAGGGCAGACGCCTACCCGCTGACAGGAAAAAAAGGGAGCCAGAGAGGAATTGTGACCGTTTGAACTGCTCTTACTGAGTTTCCCGGCCACATGAGAGCATTTTGCCCGTCTCTCAGTGACAAAGAGAGAAGGGTGGTAATAGCAAAATTAATTAGTAAAAAGTAATCTACTATACTGTTGTGTAATCTAGTACATTAGGGGAAGGATGAAAGCAATTTCTTTCTCCAATTTCATGCCCTTCTCTCTGAGGCTTGGCTTGTCATTCGATTTAAAGGTCCATGCAACCCTTCTGTAATTCTCACACGGGGTGCTTATTTCACTTTGAATATATACAGATAATTCTCCAGAACTTCCACTCTCAGTCATTTGCTCATTCTCTCGGTTTCATTTTCGTTCTATTTATCTGTCAATTCTCAATCTCTAACTCGCACTTTAACTCTCTTAATTTACATTTCTCTCCCACTTTCTCCCTTTCTCTCTCACTTTGTCTTTGTATTACTGTCTCTGCTTTCGTCTACTTTACTCTTTGAACTTCTCCTTTTTTCCCTCTTGCTTTCTCCATTTCTCACTTATTTTCCCTCTCATTTTGCATATCTCTTTTTCTCTTATTTTCTCTTCCATTAGGCATATCTCTTTTTCTCTTATTTTCTCTTCCATTAGGCATATCTCTTTTTCTCTTATTTTCTCTTCCATTAGGCATATCTCTTTTTCTCTTATTTTCTCTCTCTCTATGTATCAGTATATATCTTTTTCTCCTATTTCCCCTTTCACTTTCTCATTTTCTCTCTTAATTTTTATCCATTTCTCATTTGCTTTCTTTCTTTCTCTTTCATTTTATTTTGTCTATCTTACTTTCTCCATTTCTTTTATTTTCTCTCTCCGCTTTCTGCGTTTGTCTCATTCTGGCTATAACTTTCTCCTTTTCTCTCTTAATTTTTGTTAAATGCTATCTATTTCTCATTTGCTCTGTATCTTTTTCCTTGGCGCTTTTGTCTCTCTTACTTTCTCCATTCAGCTTTGATTTTCACTTTCTTCTCCGTTTGTCTCTTATTGCGATATCACTTTCTCCGGTTTTCCCTTAATTTCGATTAAACGTTTTCCATATTTCTCATTTGTTTTCTTGCTTTGTTTCGCTTTTTTGTCTGTCTGACTGTCTCTATTTCCCTTTAGTTTTTTCACCCACATTCTTTGTTTGTCTCTTATTTTTGCTGTGACTTTCTTCTTTGTTCTCGTAATTGCCACCAGAATTTATACATGTCTCATTTACTTTCTCCTTTCCTACTTCGCTAGAAATTTCCATCTTTTTTGCTCTTTCATGCTTTTCCTTGTTTTTACGTTTTCCATTACATTTTTTAAAATTTCTTTCTTTTAATTTTTTATCTGATCTTGCTTTCTCCAACTTTCTCTGTTTCCTTGGATTTGCTCCGTTTCACTTTGGTTCACTTTACACTTTATTTCTCATTTGTTCATTTTCTCCCTGATTTTTTCCCATTCTATTTCACTTCTCTTTGACTCTCAATTAATCCCTTCCTCTTTAATTCATCCACTTTCTCCCTTTTTTTTCTGTTTGTCTCTTTCTCCAATACTTTCTCTTATCTTCGATATGTTTTTCCCATCGTGCTTACTTCCTTCGAATATCTTCGTCTATTTCCCTCGAATTCTCTCTGTCGCTCGCATCGCGTCCTATTTACTCTTTCTTTTCTCCGCCAATTCATTTGATTTTTTTCCCTACTATATTTCACGTCTGTATACATTTCTGAATTCGACATAATGGCACAGAAGTGTATTTCCTCCTCGCTCTGCGTTTTACTGGCTGTCAATCCATTTCAGGCCATTCCATTAAAATGTTTAGAGATGGAGAGAGAGCGAGAGAGAGATAAAGGAAAGGAGCAGAAGAAAGCCGGAGTCGTTGATTTGATTTCCAGATAGCTTTTATTTGGTCAATGCGCCTTCTATTCGTGCATGAGTGGTTTTAAGCACGTCCGCAGCCATTAGTGCATATGTGGCTATATTTACATTCATTTATATGTACATACATATGTACAGTAAGTATATGGACAGAAACAAGACTGTTTACACGTCTCACTCATTCACTTAACGCTATGGTTATTCACTCACCACTCCATCCTTTCAAGTTCCTCTGACCAAAGTGAATCACTTGGAGATTTTTAAAAGGTCCGTGGGTGGTACATATGGACTGAATTTAATGTTCCTCCATTTGCACTCCAGTCGGGACTGAATTTGGACGGGGCAAGGAGGAAATGATGCGAAAAAAGGATGGACGGGATTTTATTCTCGATTCTAAATGAGGAAATAGATATAGCTACAGGCGAGGAGCTGTCCCAAAAAAGTACAGGCTACTAAAAGGCTTGTATGTCGTACACAATTGTGGTCAAATCCAATGAGCCAATGGCTATACATACATATAGATTCCAAAAATCTTCAAAAGAAATAGAGAATGGCTTAGTTCGGGTGACGAAAAGAGGAAATTTGGAAGGCAGGCAAATGCATTGCAACATTTCTGGCTTGAATAAAAATAAGAAACAAAAATCTCTGGGAATCTGTAGAGAGAAAGTAAAGACTGCAGAGGAAAAGATGAAGATATCTGCATGAACAAGGAAAGAGAAAACTATACTTGGAAAAAGCTACATTAATGAGGATTTCCCAATTACGAAAGTGGATGCTAAATGCGCGAAGAGAAAGCTAAATATGAAGGATGTAAATTCGGGCTGTACAAATGCAAAAAGTAAAATTATGTACAAGACCCTGGAAAGAGAAGGTTACATAAATAAGAAAAGAGATAGCTAAATTAAAGGAAAAGTGAAAGGTAAATATCGTCGGGGAAGAATCATATGTAACCTTTTCCACCAAGAGTAATTCAGGAAGTGATCGTCTCCATTCTGCCTCTGTGCATAAAGTAATCAAGTCCAATAAAAATAAAATAGATGCCCTTGGGCGTTGGACAAACCATCGCGCTTTACGTTCCTTTTAGCTAGTTGTCTGTCCGACGGTAGATCGTACGTTCGATTGTTTTCAACTAAATTGGGCCGAACTTAAATTTTCGAACCAAACGTGTATAGATATAGAGAACCTGGGAACCAGCAATTTAACAATGAAAATTTAATTAAGAATAATTAATTTTAATGTGGGTCAGACTGTGCTATTCTACCCAATAGACGCGACTGTACTGGTAAAAAAAATTGAAGAAATTAATTTATATAGGTTGACTAGTGAGTACATAGAATCCTAATTAAAATTTCTCATATCTTCATTCTGAAAAAAGTGTATTCAATTTTCTTGGTTTTAATTTATTTTTGGAGATGATCACTTACTACACACAAGAACAATGGAGAGAATCACCTCCTGAAATAACACTTGGTGGAGATGGTTACATATGATTCTTCACAGACGATACGTGCTTAATGAGGAAAGAGAAAGCTCTATGAATAAGGAAAAAGCCACGTGAATTAGGTAGAAAGCCATAAGTTGGACGAAAGATGAAGATAATTTAATTGCGTAAGAACAAGCCTTTATGAAGGAAAAAAAGTCATATGTATGTATGTGTTTGCAAATTGTCAGTCCTCAAGTGGAAAGAATGGAAAAAGTGGAAAATAATTGCACATCTTTGCGTATATTGTAAATCCAATGAGGATAACACGAATATAAAATGCTGTTAAATTAATTTTAGATTCAAATGTAAAATTCACGAAATCAATATGGTGTATTTAGTGATGGACAGCTGGGCCTCATCTCAGTATTAAAATTTTCAAAACCGAAATTGTTAAAGTTACCAGTAAAGTTAATTAATAAATGGATACAGTCGACTCTCTCTATAACAGACCCCTGTATAACAGTACTCTCGTTATAACAGCAGCAAAAAAATGCTCCCCTCAAAAACTTATCCATTTGTTAACATAGAAATGTCTGTTCTCTATAACAGTTTTTTGCTATAACAAGCGAAATTTGATGCTTTATAGGGTGCTGTCATAGCGAGAGTCGACTGTAAGTGTATTTTAACCATGTTTGTCATGTCTTTATAATAATTCGACTAGCTGGTATTAGCTAAGCACTATTACGTACTTAATTAATATAATGGTTGGCGTCAAGCTATAGTATAAATAAACCAGGCAAATCAACTTGTCCGATAACACTATAGAGACGCTAGTCGAAAAAGGCGCTAAGGCCAGAGAAAGTAGTGAAAGTCTTGTAAAAATTTCCCGGGAAGAAACTCCCTCACTGAACGTCCTGAAAGTCCAAGCAATATGAATGTGCATGGAGGGGAAATTTTTTTGTATGCCTCTCCCTCGACATGTGTAACTCTAGTAAAAAAAAGAGAGAAGAGCCTTGAGACAAGATTAATGCTCCCTTTCGACTCCAGCCAAGAAACGGGGGAAAAAGGATAGGAAAGGATGGGGAAGGGAAATAAAGGTCAAAGTCGGGAAAATTGCGTCACATGCTCAATCTCCTAAAATACTGGATACTTACACCCATACATTCTTTTATACACTTGAGAACCATTCAAAAAGTTTCCTGCTCCGTCATTACATCCGTCTATTTCCACTCTCACACGTCCGCCTCAGACAGACCTTTTCCTCCGGTCCTTTCCCGAAATTTCCTTTGGGGAAAGGGATGAGAATTTTTTTTGAAATCCCTCCAAGAGATTTAACTCCGTTAATTACCACTAATTTCCCACATTCTTACACGGGCATCTCCAGACAAATTCTCCAGAAAAACATTTCCGGTACAATGTTCTTTTTGCGGGGAAAAACTGTGTAAAAAACGTGGGACATGCAGAAATCTCCAGGGGCGATGTACCAGAAACATTTCCGGGACATGAGTGCAAGGCCTGTTTCGGGGAGGGAAACAAGGATGGGAGACGTTTGGTGAGATATTATGCGTTTTTGTACACAATTCTCTGTTATGGGAGGAAGGAAAGGAGAAGAAAAATGGAAAGATCTCTGTCCGTTCTGGGATCACCAAGTTATTTATTGGAGGGAAAAGAATAAAGGAGGAAAAGCTTCTCTTTTTTGGTTGACGGAAAACTTTTTTTTTCTCGGACTATGAAATTTTACATGTTTCGGAGCAAGAGCCTTTTAAAACTGTGGAATTGCTCTAAATATATGCTGAGAAGAGTGTCAAAAGGCGAGATGATATGGAGAAAGTTGGGGAAAAGTAAAATTGTTTTGCTGTGTTTATTTCTACCAGTCAGTTTTTTTCAGTAAATTCACGTGCTTGCTTTCCGTATAATTTTATTATGTCTGGTTCCTCCTTTTTCCTCTCTCTCCTTGTCTGTTGTTTTTTCCCATACCTTATCCTTCTCTTGCCCTACTCATCTTCTGTCTGTTCATTTTCTTTCTTTCTGACGCTCCCTTTTTCATTTCCTTTTCTTTCGGGTTTTAATATTTTCTATTATATTCTCGCCTCCGGTTTTTTAATTAATTTCCTTGTCTTTTTTGTTTTTTGTCTTCGAGACTTGTTTTCATTTTGTTTTCACTTTTTCCTTACTTCCGTTTTGCAAATTTCGTTTCATTCTCTACAGGTTCACCTTTCTTTATTTTTTCCTCTATCCTATATCGTCTACGTTTTTCTCGGGCTTTTTCGTAAGCGCTTTTGTTTCTTTTCCTGATTTTCTCTCGTTTTTGTTTAGCTTTTGCTTTCTGCCGTTCCTGAAATGCTTTTGTTTTCTCTCTTTTCTGAGCTGTTTTCTCTTTTTTAGCTGATTTTTGTATCTATTTTTTCTGACTTGCTTTTGCTTTTTATTTTGTGATTTGCTTTTGCTTTTTATTTTCTGATTTGGTTTTGCTTTTTATTTTCTGATTTGCTCTTGCTTTTTATTTTCTGATTTGGTTTTGCTTTTTATTTTCTGATTTGCTTTTGCTTTTTATTTTCTGATTTGCTTTTGTTTTTTTATTTTCTGATTTGCTTTTGCTTTTTGTTTTCTGATTTGCTTTTGCTTTTTGTTTTCTGATTTGCTTTTGCTTTCTCCCTTTCCTGAAATGCTTTTGCTTTCTCTTTTCTGATATGCTTTTGCTTTCTCTTTCCGGATATACTTTTGCTTTCTCTTTTCTAGAATGCTTTTGCTTTCTCTTTTCTAATATGCTTTTACTTTCTCTTTTCTAATATGCTTTTACTTTCTCTTTCCGGATGTATTTTTGCTTTCTCTTTCTTAATATGCTTTTGCTTTCTTTTTTTCTTGAAATGCCTTTGCCTTCTTTTTTCTGATATACTTTTTCTTTCTCTCTGCCAGCAGTTGGTTTTGCTTTCTTTCTATTCTGAGTTGCTTTCTCTTTTCTGGCATGCTTTTGCTTTTTATCTTTCCTGACATGCTTTTGCTTTCTCTTTGCAATGAGTGATTTTGCTTTCTCTCTGTTCTGACTGACTTTGTCATTTTTAGTTGCTTTTTGTTTCTTACTTATTTGTTTCTGTCTCTAGAGTCCTGTCTTTTGCCTTTTTTCACACTTTGGTCCCCGCTAATTTCATATATTTTTCTCTAAATTCTCTTTCATTTACATATATGCACTTTTGTTCTCATATTTTTGTATTTCTTCCTCTCTCTTTTGCTTTTCTTTGATTTCCTTGTGCTCCCCATCTCCCCAATTCGTGATCTATTTTTAGCAGATTTTACTTGTTGTCCTTCTGCTTCTGCCCACTGCTTCCTTTCTTCCTTTCATTTTGATTTGTCTCCCAATATCTCCCTTTTTTCTCATCTTTCCGGTGTTTGTGTTTTTGTATTCTGCTTATTTATTTGCTCCGGTATCGGCTACGTCTTTTCCAATATAAACCTTTTTATCTACATATCACTTTTTTTAAGGGTTCATTATTATTTTCGCTATCTTTTTTCTCTCTCTCTCGTGCCTTTTCCCATTGTTTCTTCTTGTTCGTCTAATTTATTTTCACACATATTTCTATTTTCTCCATTGCTTATTCTCTTTCCTTGTTATATCCTTTATCCTTCCAACTAGTTTTTTTCCGCGTTCCTTGTGTCTCTGGTTACCTACATTATTTTATTTCGCGCTCTCTCTGTATTCGTTCTTCCATAGTGTCGCCAATTTCCGTCTAGAGCTTCTATTTTCAGCATAGTTAAAATTTCCTTATTCCATGACACGTTTTGAGTACAGTCGCTCATAAAATAAACGTTCTTCCCTCTGTGCTTCGGACGGCATCAAAAAGCACGTGACACACGTGGATTTTGCTTGCTATTAATAGAGCCTAAAATCCTCCTCAAACCCCGCGGGATGTTGACGTACATCCACAACTTTTTTGTGCAGACGAAAAAACACGGGCAAAAGCCAATAAAAGGTGAACATAAAAACATTTGGAGCGTTTGTGAAAAATTTACGTATTTTTGCCCCGTAACAAATTATTAGTTGACAAAAGGAAAGATAAAAAAGAGTATGAACATATTTTTCTCCGGAAATTTCTCTTGCCTTCACTTTTCCCTCTGTGAATTGCGCCGGCTAAACCCTTCCACCGGGAAGGCACCCGAGCACATTATTTAATCATATGCGCTTACTTGGAAATTTCCTCCAGCCGCTCCGGAGGGTGCCTCCGGAGACAATTGGGCGTGATGAAGAGATTCGTATGGGCTACTTCCCTTTCTCCATTTTTTTTGGTATGAATTAAAATTAATTTTTTATTCCAAACGGCATTACTGCAGACTCGGGAAAGGAAATACAAGAGAAAGCATGATAAATAAGAATACCATGAAAAAAATTGGCTGAAATAAATAAGCTTGAAACAGTACAAAAAAAAAGGGCAGAGAAAGACACGGAAAAGACAGACAGGAGGAAGCAATAATTCACAGGGGGCGTGACGTTCATATAAAAAATTTCGAGGAACAAATTTTATATGGAAGAACATAAAGCATAAATACACAAATATATCTGTGCCTTTTTTGTTGTATTTTTTTTGTGTTCATTCCGACCTTGAAAATATCCCCTGGCAAAAGGAATGACGTGGGAAGCCATTTCCTTATGATTGCCTTCATCTCTTGATCCAAGAAGGCGTTCACTCCCTACGCAAAATATTCTTGGGGAGCGAAAATGATTGAGCCAATCTAGCGTATGTAATAAAAGGGAAAGATAATAATCATAAACTTGACATATTCCACCTCAGATTGGAGAAGACAAATGACACCTTTTGTGGAGACAAAAATCATCCATTTGCGGGGCTTTTGTCAATTTTCATCTTTTCCTTTTTGTCTTCGCCGACGAAATGAAAATGTTCCTCCTTATCACTCCTTCTGCCTTCTTCTTTCGTCCGTGATCTAATCCTTTTGCTCGGTCTCTTCCCATTTCTATAGCCGTGCTGTAGGCTGTCCGTGCCATTTGTGGCAGCATTTTAGGCTCTCTGCTTCCTTTTATTTCTCCTGTGGTTTCGAATTTTTTCTTTCCTTACAACGTTCAATTTTATTTCTCTCTATCCTTTGCGTCATGAATATATTTATTTTTGTTCTTCTTTTTTTAATTTTGTTTCGGTTCTTTTCGATGTTTTGCATTTTTTTTGTATCTTCTTTCTTTTTTTGTTTCTTTTTACTTCTGTCTCTCCTTTCTGATTTGTTTTCTCTTTTTTCTTCTTCACGTTTTTTCTTTTTTCACCTTTTTTACCTTTTTTACCTTTTGAATTCCTTTTTTTTCACCTTTTTTACTTTTTGAATTTCTTTTTTTTCTTTTTCACCTTTTTTACTTTTTGAATTTCTTTTTTTTCTTTTTCACCTTTTTTACTTTTTGAACTAATTTTTCCCCCCTTTTTTATTTACTTTCTCTTTTTCTCCTTGTGTTATTCTGATTTACTTTCTCTTTTTCTCCTTGTGTTATTCTGATTTACTTTCTCTTTTTCTCCTTGTGTTATTCTGATTTACTTTCTCTTTTTCTCCATGTGTTATTCTGATTTACTTTCTCTTTTTCTCCTTGTGTTATTCTGATTTACTTTCTCTTTTTCTCCTTGTGTTATTCTGATTTACTTTCTCTTTTT
>JAQGBT010007719.1:0-10638 GCA_034698585.1 Disparrhopalites patrizii
CTTCTCTTCCTCTCTGTTTCACTTTTCTCTTTCTTTTACTTTTCCATTTCCCTTCCTCTTTCTTTTACTTTTCTCTTTCTTTCTCTTCTCATCTTCCTCTCTTCCTCTCTGTTTTACTTTTCTCTCTCTTTTGCTCTTCCTCTCTTTCGTACACTTTCTCTCTCTTTAATTCTCTTTCACCCTCTCTTTGGTTTTTGTTCTCTCTCGTTCTTCTCTTCCGCTTTTTCGGTATTTCTCTCTATTTCTCTCTCTTTCATTCTCTCTCTCCTTGGTTTTCTTTGTTTATTTTTTCTCTCTCCAGCGTTTTTTCTCAGTATTTTCTCTATTTCTCACTCTCTTTCGCTCACTATCTTTTGCTCTCTAAGTCTTTCTCTTTTGTTCATTTTCTCTCTGTTTCTCGCTCTTGGTAATCGTTCTCTCTCTCTCTTTGTTTATCTTTTTTTCTAGCTTTCTCTGTTATTCTCTCGCTCTTTGTTTCTCCTTATCCCTCTCTGTAGTTCAGTATCTTTTTCGTGTATCTATTTTTCTTTCTCTTTAGTTCAATATATGTTTTTTGTATCTATTGTTTTCTCTCTCTCTCTCTTTAGTTAAATATATTTTTTCTGCATCTATTTTTCTCTCTCTCGCTTTAGTTCAATATCTTTTTTGCATCTATTGTTCTCTCTTTTTTTCCCTCTCTCTCTCTCTCTTGTTCTCTCTGTGGCTATTGTATGACAGTCTTTGCAATATTTCCAACAGGATTAATCATCCTATTATGACTGGGTTATGCAAGCCCATATTTTCTTTTGGGATATCAGGATTTACGCTTTTTTACTCTCATTACGCGTAATTCCTCAATGGAAGGTGAATCTTGTTGAAAAAAATTGGAATTTGACCCTCATGATGTGCGAGTGAGAGATTGCCAATTGAGATTCTGCACCACATTTTGAATACTAAAGGTGTTTACATTTATTTTTCACGGGTTAGTAACACCTCGAACTTACAATTTGATTCTCAGTTAATTCTAGTGACAGTATATCCTTCCAAAATCTCTCTTTGTGGGCTTTCCACATTTCCGCCAAGAGATTCGGGGGGGGGGGGTATTCCCGGCCAATTTTGTCTCTGATGACATTATTATTTGACAAAAATATCATTCCAGAAAAACCTCTCTCGCTCTCTCTCTCTCTCTTTTCATCTCTTTGGGGGTAAAGTACTCCCACAAGAAAGATCACGGCTGCCTCCTTTTTCTGCCGGTCCCTCGCCTTTTCTTTACAAACACTGATTATTATGTTGTTCACGAAGCTCCAGCTTCCAAAGAATGCTATGCTCTGTCCCGAGGTTTATGTAATACATCTCCGCCCTCACTTGTCATTTATTATGATTTTTTTCTCTTCTTCTTATTTCATTTTTTCTCCCGTTTCTTTGGGTACATATGTACATATAGGCTTAATTCCGGGCAAATATAAGGGGGAGACGGGGTTCAAAAATATTTTGGAATTCCCCTGATACCGACGTTGGGTACATGTATGGTGTACTATTTACGAGAGTAATATGTATTTGTCTGGAAGTTTCCCCTTCTCCTCCCTGTTTTTTTTACTTTCAAGGGGAAAAAATAATGTAAATAAATAAATAAAAAGAAATACACACAACTACCAGATTGCCACGTACTACTCACGTTGTCTTTGTACCATGTCACATCATATCATCATTAGGTTGAGTGTGCAAATGAACGAGATTGTGTCGAAGTTTTTTTTTTTGTCATCTACAAAGTGTACCAAGCTGTTCCAACTTTCTCCTTGTATTCTTTAATTTTAATTTTTTCCATTTTAGGTTTTCTTTTTTTAGAAATATTTCTCTTTGATTGATGTTCCTCTTTCCTTCTCCTTGACATTTCCCTCTTGTTTGCTGAGATTTCTCCTTCCAGCGGATACTTCTCTTTTTCGCCAAATTTTCTCCGTTTTTATAATTCTGCCTTTCTGTTTGCGCAATATTTCTCACTGCCTTTTTCTTCATATTTCTCTCTTTGGTATCCTAATATTCTCTTCTTTACCGTTGGCATCTTTGTTAATATTTCGCTCTTTGATCTTTACTTGTTTTCTCGACACTTATTTTCACCACTTTCCACTGTCCTTATTTTCTCCAGCTTACTTTATATTTATTTGCTCTTAATTTTTCTATTTCTCCATCATTTTTTTCCTGACTGCTTTCTCTTTAGCTTTTCTTTCCCTGCTTTTTTCTTATTCTATCCAAGCTTCTATTTTCACTTTCTCTTTCTGCTCTCGCCTGGCTCTTTTTTCTAAAAACTCCCCTAATATAATTTTCCCTCTTGTTGAACGCCCACAGATTTCTTTTGGACGTCTAAAAATCACCTCCGCCTTCCTTAAGATGTCCACGTCTTCAAAAGGCAGATCTGATAGATCACAAGAAAAAAGTCCTGTCCTCAAAAATAAAGCACGTCTCCACTCACACAGCCTCCCTTGTGACCAAAAGCTCCAACAATCTCCAAAGTTAATAGATCCAAGTCATGGAGGGTTTAAACGAGGCCTAGCCTTAAGGTCCACCTCCCCTCCTTTTCCTCTTCACACAGCAACAAAATTAATACCCTACAAAAACATCTTTCCGAGACATACACATGTATATACATACATATACGCACGTGAAACTTCTTTTTCTCTAAACAATTTGCACTTGTGGAAAAGAATGACTTTCAAGTTAATGGCTTATATCACTGACAGACAAAAATTGCGGCGTTTTACGTTCGACCAGTAGAATAATCGTTCATAAATACGGTTGTGAACGTACGTAATATTTTCCCTGATTTGATCATGTGTTATTTTGAGAACAGAATCAGAGCAGAAATGTGAATACCTATACAATATTAAGAGGGAAGCAAATAGTTAGGAAACACTTTCCGTACAATATTAAACAGCAAGATGGATTATTAAAGTGCGTACAGGATTTATTTTCTCAGCCTCTTCCCTCTAACTTCCCTTGCAAATTGTGCCAGAAATCATCATCTAATTATATGGGTAGTTAACGGTGGACATTCAGAAGACATTCAGAGAAGGAGTTGAAGACAGAGAAATGACGAAATGGAGACAACAAGAGAAGAAGAGAGCCAGAAAAAATGCAAAGACGACACAGACAAGTAAAACCACCGGGAAAAAGGCAAATCGCAGAAAGACAGAAAAAAGAGAAGAAAGCGAGAACAATCAAAGAAGAGAAAGACAAAGAGAAGAAAGCGAGAACAATCAAAGAATAGAAAGACAAAGAGAAGAAAGCGAGAACAATCAAAGAAGAGAAAGACAAAGAGAAGAAAGCGAGAACAATCAAAGAAGAGAAAGACAAAGAGAACAAAAAATCAAAGAGACAGAAATATCATAAAAGATAAAGATATACAACAAGAGCAGAAACGAAGAGAGAGAAATATCGAAGAAGATAAAGACATACAACAAGAGCAGAAACGAAGAGAGAGAAATATCGAAGAAGATAAAGACATAACAAGAGCAGAGAGAAAGCAATATCGAAAAAGAGACAATTAGAGAACAAGAAACGCAAGAGAGAGAGAATTATTGAAGAAGAGAAAGACAAAGAACAAGAAACGAAACAGAGAGAAATATGGAAGAAGATAAAGACATACAACAAGACCAGAAAGAAAGAGAGAGAAAGAAATATCAAAGAAGAGAAAGCCGGAGAAAAGAGACACAAAATAATAGAAGGACAGGAGGAAAAGATAAAGAAAAGAAAAAAAAAGCGAAAGGCAGAAGAAACGAAGAAAAGGAGAAGAAAAATCAAGGGAGGAGAAAGTGGGAATAGGTGAAGAAAAAGAAAGAGCAAGACTTCCCCAATGAATTGAATGGCTGAGGAAAACACAGAAAATAAAACTTTGTGAAAGAGAAAGTGGGAGAAGCCTCGAGATGACATTCTCCTTGAGAACTGAGAATGGGATAAATGGGAAAGAAGCTAGAAAAAGTAAGGAAAATACATATGGAAACTTGGTGAGCCCATGCTGTGATAATCGTAGCAAGTCATCGTAATAGGTTTGATCACCTTTCTCCGAGGTGGTCGCCTTACGTACAGCCGAAGCTGTGTGTGTGTGCGGGGTGGTGGAGGGGAAAATAATGAGAGATGAGTTGAGCTCAATTATCTGGTCAACTTGGTTTCCCTCTCCCTCACCACTTTCTCCCCGTCCCTCTTTCTCTCCCAATACATCCAACATCTTTTTTTATCCCTTGAAAACTTCTCAACAAATGCTGGGGTAATGACAATGACTTTTCCCCTCTTACATTCCCCTCTTTTTACCCAGGCTGTACTTCACCATACTCGTGGGTAGTATTTTTCACCCCAGAGCACTTTCTTTTCCCCTCCTCCATATCATAACCGGGGTTCATCTTCCACCCACATCATCTTCTCTCTCCCTCTCTTTCTCCCTCTTTCCATCTCCTAGTTTTTCTCTCCCTTGCTCTCTCCCCTCTCCCTTGATTTAGCCCCAAAGAAAAAAGATTTACTTTCTACTTCACTTTCCCTCCTATTATTATGACCCTCCCCGGTGGAGTAAAGTAGTATGAGCCTGAGAGTTATCATCAGCATCAATTCACTTGTTTTGCCTCAAATCTAAACAAATACAAGACAAAAATACGTCACTAATCATCCCTTATCTCTCTCTTTCTCCATCTCTCTCTAGGTCTCCTTGGTTACTCTCTTTGATTCACTTTTCCCTTTACGTATACCTCTTTTGTGTCCCAAGTTTCTCCCCTAACTTTCCATTAAATGAAAAGGCGTAAGACTTTCACCGAGTGAAATCAATGACTGTAGCAATCAGGAGAAAGCAGTGAAAATTAAGCCAGAAATTAACCAATATGCGCAATTGTAGTCTACATTTAAGATGCAAGTTTACTCCATTTGTGGCACATTTATTTAGTAGTTTAAACAGTATTGTGACATATGTTCCCGTCTTTTCTTACATCTATTGAAAGGAAATTAACTTCCAAGGACATGAATCTTTTCGTCCCACACGGGAAATTATGTGGGAGGGAAAAAGGATAAAAAGGGGGAAAGGCCCAAAAAAAATGTTGAAACCCTCCACAAAAAAAAAAAGGAATCGGGAGGGATATAAAATAGATAAAATAAATTCGATGGGAATGATCACATTCTCCTCGTTTTTCCCCCTCACAATTCTTCTCCCCTTCCCGCCTTCTTACACAATGTGTTTTTTTTGGTCCGTAGTGGAACCAGCCACACATTGTGAGTTATCGGGGACGAGGAGACAAATGAGTGTTGTTCACGTCCCACAGCACACAATCCAAACCATCCAATTTCCCTTTTTATACAACAACCAATTCCTATAATCTTACGACCATCGACCAGCCATGCTCGTATATAGCCCAGGACCAAAAGATGAACGACTCCGGGTGCTTTCAAGCTATTCAAGGGGGAAAAGTAAAAAAAAAAAAACTAAATAAGGGAAGTGGAAGAAAAATTTAGGAACTATATTTTCCTCCTGTGTACTAGATGATTGGAATAAAGTTGTAAAAAAATGAGTGATTAAAACCAAATGAACGGGACGTTCTCGAGGAGGGAAAGTTTTTTTTGGAGGACGGGATATTACAAGGTGAAAATGATTCAATTTTGAGGTCTCTAGCGACATATTTTTTCCGGCAATTATAATCCTTCGAACTTATCTTTTAAATGCCATTTACTCCTTCAAATACATACTATTTACTCCAGTAGCCACGCTCTATTGAGCTCATTCAAGCATTTTCTTTTATATTCAAAAATTTTACAATTCTCTTTACCATTCTTCTTTTTAACGTTGCTTTTTCTGAATTGTGTCCTTTTTGTTCATTTTTGGTCCTTTTGTCATACTCATACTTATTTATAATTCTGCCAAACTCTCTCTTCTTCGTTAATTTTCCTCATTCTCCCCAAGAAAAAATTCCTGTGGGAGTTTCAAGGTCAAGGGAAGAAGATCAGACTTGGGCGCTCCGCTCAAAGAGATAATGATGGGGCCGTTCGCCCGATTTACGACCCCTTCAAAGGCGAGAATGGATAAAAATAGATCCTGAAATCATCTCACACACACCGTATGTACCTGCCTGTGGGGATAAAGCTTCTTGAACCGAAAAAGGCAAGGAGGAATTTTGGTACCAAATTGTTTTTTCTAGCTGATCCTCTCCCTCTCTCCCTCCATAATCGTTTACGAAGGTGTCAATCGTCCTGGAAGGAAATGATACATGTGTTGCTCATGTATCGCAGCACGAAATCTGTCTGAACCCAGAATTTAGGGGAGTTGTGGTCCATAGAAAAAAAGGGGATGGTCGGTTGCAGACAGGGCAAAGAAACATACGGAGAGAAAATGTTTTTTTAGCACACTCCACCTAATCGTCTACTTATTGGAGTGAGTCTCTGGCGGTGCATGTGGGAAAGGGTTTAGCCCCAACACAAGTGCATCGAGTGCTCTGAGGTGGTTTTTGAGAATGCTTCTCCAACCTACCACATCACACTTCGGGTTCATTCAATGGCTTTTTTTGGGGAGGAAACACATAGAGATCCGGAAATTAGAGATACATAGGACAATAGAAAAACCGGGGGCTAGGGGAGAGAGAGAGAATTTCAAGGAAATTAAATATAGGAGAAATTTACGAAATTAGGGCCGAGGCAACAATGACAACAAAGGAAACTTAAAAGTAAAGCTAAGCAAAATTTGAAAATATGCAGGAAGACAAATTGTAACCGGAGAGAAGGCATGTAGAGAAAGCAGGGATGGGAAACGTGTGTCGAAATTAGGGAGTGAAATTCACAAGTAAAAAGAGAAAAAACCAGGTCAAAAATTTAGAATGCAGAAATGCAAGAATGCAAAAAATCTATAAAAAAACAAAGAGAGAGTAGCACAAAAGACGCAGCAAATCTAAAAAAAACAAAGGGAAAGCCGGGGAAAAATGCAGAAAATCTAAAAAACAAAGAAAAAGCAGGACAAACGAGGCAGCAAATATTAAAAACCAAGAGAAAGCAGGACAAAAGAGGGAAAAAATCCAAAAACAAAGAGAAAGCCGGACAAAAGAGGCAGGTAAAATTTAAAAAACAAAGCTAAGGCAGAAAAAAAGAGAGGCAGAAAATATAAAAACAAAGAGAAAGTCGGACAAAAAGGCAGAAAATCTAAAAAAAAAAAACAAAGAGAAAGCCGGACAAAAGAGGCAGGTAAAAATCTAAACAAAAACGAGAAGGCAGGAAAAAAGAGGGAGCTAAAATCTAAAATACAAAGAGAAGGCAGGAAAAAAGAGGCAATAAATCAAAGGCAGAGAAAAAGAGAAATGAAGGAAAACATGGAGACATTGGCATGAAAAAGTAGAAAAAATGAAGGACAGGGCGAAGACACACAAAAAATATAAAGGACTTAAAGAGAATACAAAAATGTAAAAGTGTGGGAGGCAAAGTCAAATACAAAGACATAGAAAAGGGCAGTAAAATAAATCCATGGACCAAGAAAAAAAATAATGTCCAGCCGTATAAATAAATAGAGAAAGAAGAAATAACACAGGAAAGAGCCGACTATTGGAAGCACGTGTAGAAATATTTAGAAGCAACAAGCTCGGTGAAAGTGAAGTGAAAGCGGAAAAGGAGCATTCCAATAGATTGCCGTCGTCCAAGAAGAAAGCCCAGGACGATAGAGAAATTGGAGAGAGGATTGAGAAAGGAGGTTAGGAAAGGCAGGGACACGTCTGGTGATGTGGAAACAATAGAGATAAATATGGGAAGAGTTCCGATACCAATCCCTCCATTCTTCTTGGGGGGTTCCACACATATCCATTCACTTTCATGTAGGAAGCTAATGGGAAATGGCGAGATTTGTACCTATATATGGAGTGGGTAATAAAGGAGTGACGGGGAAAGTCAAAGAGAGAGAGAGAGAGAGAAACACAGAAACAGATGTCCATCTTGGCCTCTTATTCCCCTTAACTTCCTATTGTCTCTCTTTTCCCCATGTCAAGACATGACTTTGAACTTTCTCTCACGCAACTTGTTCATTTCTCCAGCATTTATTTCCCCCCGCCTTCATCTCTTGTATTGGTAAACTCGGATATTTAATTTTCTCCCTGCTATTTTCAAAATTTTAACCAGGTTTTCCCCCTTAATCCCTCTTTAGTTAGTTTTGTTTCAAATGGTCAATATATCAATAGTACAATTGTTTTTAGATGTGCCAATTTTGACATTTAACGCGGTTTTATTTACGGAATAATTCTGCAATTATTTCTAAAAATATATTTCTAAAACATTTTTAATTTTAATTTTTCCCCGCGAAGGTCAAATGCTACCCGAGTAAGCCATCACTCCCTTTAAATGGGAAACATAACGTACAAGGGACCTCTTATCTTATTTGTTTGCACTGATGAACTTGAAAATGCATTCCTTTCTTATTACGCTTAAGATACAGACATTGTGGTATTAACGTAAACGTAATGTAGGTACATATGTACAAATAGACATACTCGCACTGGATTATGCAGGGGGATTTATCACCAGAAAGGAAATAGATTGAGAGGTGTAATTCCATGGGAGAGACCAAGGAACACTTTTATTATTCACACACACTTGTTATTGTGTGGAAAGCCCCAGGAATAATTTATGCCCCTTCCATTCTCCCCCTGTCAAGGAGATAAGGCCATGGAAGTTAGCCGGTGAGAAGAGCGCTTTTGGTGGAATTTCGGCCCATCTTTACTCACTGGCCGTCCCATCGTCCTACTTGTGGAGTTGAGGAGATATACATACATATATGAGGAGGTGAATATACATATACAAGAAAGTGAAAGTAGACAGCCGATGGAAACAGTGACAGCTGGTGAAAGTTCACGCGTCACCACCCTTGCAAGATCACCAAAGCTTAGCACGGTATATTTAGCATTGTTATACCGTGACAAACCCAGTGAAGGAAGGAGAAATGGCGCCAAATTCTTTTTTTTTTTCACCAATATTCACTCCCAAATCCCGTTATTACCCTTCCTCTTCTAATGCTCCCAAATCATTCCACAATGGATATCCGAGCACTTGATTGTCCTTCTCCTAACTCTAAGATGCCTTTGTTTCCTCCCCATCAACTGGTATGTACATACCTGTATATATCCCCAAAATTGACTGTCAATTGAACCTCCAGCAAAACTGTCAATTCCCATCCAGTTTTTATTTTCTATAACATTAATATACCAATCTTAAAAAATAAAATAAAATCACCATCAGATTCCATGCATATAGTTAGAAGTTACGTAAACACAAGCTATCTACACCTTCCCACCCAAAAACTACTTCATTTTATTCAGGCCGCCGAGGAGTAGTACGAATATAAAAAAAATGCCGGTATACACACAACGTAACAAACACCGGGAGAGAGAGAGCGCTTTTTTTTTTTATTTGTGAAAGAAAGTAAAGTATAGTAGATGCTGACAACTGTAGTATTGCATTGTAGTAGTGAGCGTAGTAGTAGTATTGGGGAAAACGTCTGGGGAGAAGTGCATAAAAGAAATGCATCCGGAACCTTGTGCTCTTTTTCCTCTCCTCTTTCCCCCCTTTTTCTCTCTCTCTCTAAATATGTACGCGGCGGGACATTATACAAGGATTGGAGTGACTTGATTCATGACTGGGGAAGAAAAACATGGGATATGGAGAGAGAGAAAGAGAGAGCGAGAGAAAGGGAGAGAGAAAGAGAGAGAGAGCGAGAGAAAATGGAAGGTCTATTTACATACGGCCGTTCTTATGGCCTCATAGTAACCCGGTCTTTTTCAAAAGACAGATAGAGAGTGAGAGACAAGAGAGAGAGAAGAGAGAGAGAGACAGAATGGTGGTTCCTCGGCTCTTTTACTACGACTTGGGCTTCCTCCTACTACGCTATATGAGCCTTCAGCTCCTACCACAATGCCCATTCTCTTCCACAGCAACAACAACAACAAGGGCAGGAACCACAGAGGCGAGAGCAGAAGCGGGAATTTGTATGGAAGAGAGAGAGAGCGAGAGAGAGAGAAAGAGAGAGAAAGAGAGCGAGAGAAAGAGAGAGAAAGAGAGTGAGAGAGAGCTACAGAAGATCGGGTCTTTTTCATGTGAGAATCCCTCCTATACTGTGTGTGTGCGGAAGAGAGTGAAAGGGAGAGAGAGAAAGAGAGGGAGAGAGAGAGAAGCGGTTGGGAAGACGGCGGGGATGGAAAAAATTCGGTTTTTTTCTCCTTCTCTCTCTCTCTCTCTCTTTCTGTAGGATAGCTTTTTCTTTTCTTTACTTTCCGCTCCACACACGAGTTCAACAGGTTAACACGGTACACACACTCACTGAAGCCGACACACACTTTACACATACGTGGAACAAGTGATTTTTTTATATGCTTTTCCATTCAACATATTTTACCCCCTTGCAATAATAGGTTCATAAATTTCCGTTGAATTTTCACTTTGTTGAGTTTTCTTTTTGTCTATATACACCCGTTTGTTTTGTTCTTTTTCGGATCTTTTTTTTTCTTGAATGTTTTTTGTGGTGGGAAAATAGATAAAAAATGGGAGGTGGGAATAAGGGAACCGGCCATTAAATAAGGCACAGAGGATAAATGTTGGGGAAGCACGTGAGAGTTGTTTTACGGATGGTATGAGTGGAGGAGGAGGAGGAGGAGGAGGAGGAGGAGGAGG
>JAQGBT010007720.1:0-10634 GCA_034698585.1 Disparrhopalites patrizii
CCTTTTTAGTTTCTCTAGGATTTCCCTTTTTGGTTCACTCGGATTTCCCTTTTTATTTTCTCTCGGATTTCCCTTTTCAGTTTCTCCAGAATTTACCTTTTAGTTTGTCTCGGATTTCCCTTTTTAGTTTCCCTTACTTTTTCTTTTTATTTGGGCTTCCCTTTGTACTTTCTCGAGCGTTTCCAATATTAATTTCTCTCGGCTTTTACCCTCATTCGTCTCCTTTCTTCAGTGCTTAATTTCTCTTTTTAGTCTTCTTCCTATTTAATAACGCATTCCTTTGCCTAAGCAGCTATTCATGTTTCCAGATCATCACAATATCTGAATTGTCCTTTCCATTTCTATCATCCCTTTCCCCTCATTTTGCCATTCTGAAGACGCACTTCTCCCTAGTATTTTTCTGGTGGATATTAAATTCTAATCGTCTCCATATTTTTAATTTCTCCCATCAACTCATTTGTCTCTTTTCTTCCCTCATTGTGCCTTTTCGTGATTGCCTCCTAGTTTTTCAGAGCATCTTTCCCCCCTCATTTCATTGTGTCATCCCCCTCACTCGGAGCATTTTCTTGATCCGGTCCAGCCATTCCCACTAACTCCCTCTGATTCCCTCCATCCTGTGCCTGGAGATTTGAAGGGAAGCCCGTTGTGTCTCTCCCGTCCCCGGCACTCCCTCTTGGATCTCCCGCTCCGAGACACTCCTAAAAATATTCCCCGTCCCCCAAATTTCTCTTAAGTCTTCCCTGAAAAACAGGCACATTTCGTGTCATGTCTTCCCCCCTTCTGGTCTTAATTCACAGTGTGAGAGAATGTGGTGGGAAGATCCAAAATGGGGGACATCCACTCTTCCCAAAGCCCAGTGTGGCTCCTAATTGCGGTCGTATGGGTGCATTGACAAAGTATTTTTAATTTGGACTTCCCCCCGCATTTCCACACGCTGCACTTGACCTTCTCGAATCCTCCCTGTGGCCATCCCTGGCTTTTTTCACTATCCCAGAGTCAAATAAAAAGGGGGCAAATGGGAGAAACAGACAAGGAGATAGAAAGAATGAGCGAGAGAGAATTGGAAGCTCCAGGAAAACAAGGGATGTTTATGGGGCAGGCCGAGAAAATAACAAAGGGATGAGAGGGAATAATGCAAGATTCGGGCATTTTTAGGAGCTTGGAAGAGAAAGAAAGTGTCTTCCATGGCGGGTATATAACCTCTATAATCATATATTTCCCCCAGACCGCCATTTGGAGAAGCGGGATACTCCGAAGCGGGTAGGATCAGGCCCTTTGTTGAGAGAATCCTTCCCAGCGCGTGCATAGGCTTTTTCGTGCTTTATTATACACATTTATTTATCTGTGACTCCGACGGCGACGGGAATTGAAAGAGAGAGGCAGAGAGAGAGAAAGAGAGAGAGAGAAAGAGAGAGAGAGAGTAAAGGGGAGAAAAAAACATCCGTTCATTCTCTCATTGCTCACGATTTTAATTTGGAGCCGTCTTTGTGGTTGGGCAGAGGAAAAGGGAAGAGGCTGGGGACAAAGAGAGAGAGATGCAGAGCGAGAGAGAGAGAGAGAGCGGAAAGGAGATGATAATGTGAATCATGAGGAAATGTCCAACGCAAATCCCACAATCGATGGCTTAAGACCCGGGCTTTCCCTTTTTTCTGCATAAATATACGGAAATAGACAAGGAGAGAGAGCATGTAATAGTGATTGTGGGAGACGAGAGGAGAAAACAATTGCCAGGCCTTTCGGCTCACCCACCGTGTGCCTAGTCTCTCTCTCTCTCTCTCTCTCTCTCGCACTCTCTCTCTCTTTCTTATGGCCTGCGTGTGTTAGGGACAGTGCGTGCAAGGGAGTCGATAGGAAGAGCAAATATTGACCCAAGCATTGGGATGTAAATAGAAAATTCATCACTCTTCTCTCTCTCTCTCCTTCTTTCTCTCTTTCTCTCTCTTTCCCACTCAGTTTCATCTCTTTCCCTCTCAGTTTCTCTCTCTCGTCTCTCTCTCTCTCTTTATCTCTCTTTTCCTCTGGCGCTCGTTTTATCTGGTTCCCGTTTTTCTCTCCATTTCTGAACTGTTTTCCCCTTCCTTTCTGAACTGGTCGTCTCTCTTTTTCTCTCTCTTTCCCTCTGTATCTCTTGCTGTTTGCTCTATCTTTGGCCTTAATGTGGAGGGACCACAGCAAGAGACTCATTAATTAGGTTTTGAGGGTATGGGAGCCGAGAATTGAAATTCCTCCCTGACGTCCCCTCCCCCTTTAAGCCGACCCTTGACCTCAGGTCCTACCCCATTGGATACTGACCTCCTCCTCCCTCTAATCCTTATATGGGAATTCTTAGCCAGCTGACATTTTTAATATGCAGGGCAGAAGGAATTACTGAGAGCAAAGGAAAGAGAGGGCCAAGAGAGAGACAGAGAGAGAGAGAGAACGGCGGGAGATCGGAGGAAGATTTTTATTTCCTGGGCCTTGTTTGCACTCTCCATTTGAGTCGGGAGGAAATTGGTTTCACCACGTGTTCCACGTCCACTTGTCCCTCTCACTCTCTCGGCCTCCTCCTTAACCCCAGTTTTTTTCTATTATTTGTGGGTCTTCTCCAACTCTTCCCCCTTTTTTACACAATAACTTCCCATGAATGTGTTTGTTGATTCTGGGCGAACCGAGAGAGAGACTTGATTTGTTCCGCTCATTTTTTTTTCACTGGAGGGAAAATAGAGAGAATCGGAAAGAGGAAAATTGAGGTGGATACGGGGGGAGCTCGTCTTCCTATATTTGGCCCTTAGGCCACGTAAACAAGACCTCAAGCATTACTCTCTTGGCCTACAAAGGACCAGACGTCGAGGAGGGCATGTGTGTGGTGGGGAATTCCGATCCTTTTGTTCAGCATTCCCTGGATGCTTCGGGGGACTGAGGGATTGAGAGGGCAAAGGGTGGGAAGTGATACTCGCAACAGGACCTGGAGTCAGAATCGGAGATGGGAGAAGGGCAGAGAAAATCTGAGGAAATAAAGTACTTCAATTATATATCCATATCGATATGTTTGTGTCAAAATACAGAGAAAATATAATAGGGAGACAGTGGGCAATGGGAGGAGAGAGAAGAATCGAACAGAGAAAGTATGGACAGAAAATGGGTAGACAATTAGAAGGAATGCGAAGCTGGGAGAGAACAAGGGAGAAAAAAGAGATAAGGTGAAAAGCCGACAGAGAAATTTTAACAGAAAAAATAGAGGGAGTCAAATAGGCGAAGAGAGACACAGAGAGAAACACATGAGAGAGAAGAGAGTATAATACAGAGACGACAGGAGAGTAAAAAAAATTACTTAATTACGTCATTGTTAATTAGAGTGAGAGGCAAAGCCAAAAGAACTATAGAAGCCAGAAAAGTTAAAAAATATGCGCACCAAGAGAAAGTGCAGAGGAAAAAGACCTAGAGATAAGAGAAAAATTAAGAGGAAAGAGAGATAGGGGATAAATAAAGAAAATGAATAGGGAAAATGAAGAAGAGATGAGAAGAAGAACAAACAAGAAAATAGAGACGAGGAGAGAAAAAAATCGAATAAGAAAATAGTGACGAGGAGAGTAAAAAAGCCAATAAGAAAAAAGAGACGAGGAGAAGAAAAAAACAAATAAGAAAATAGAGACGAGGAGAGGAAAAAAACAAATAAGAAAATAGAGACGAGAAGAGGAAAAAGCAAATAAAGGAAAATGTAGAAGTGAAAAAACTGACTAAACAGACGAAAAGGCTGAGGGAGAAGAGAGGACAAGTGTATTAGGGAGGACAGAAAAGGAGAAACTACATGAGCATAGGATAAAGGAAGAGAAAATGAGACAGAGAGAGAGAGACAGAGAGAGAAATTGCAGGGAGTAAGTTGAAGGGACGAAGGAACAAATTTGTTGCTTCATGGACAGTGGTCACAATAGTATTCCAGAGAAAGAAAAAAAATCTGGCGTAAGAGTATTAATATAAAAGGTCCAGAAGAAGGAACAGATAGAAAAAGAGACAGAAAGAGGGATTTTAAAGGGGCTAAAAGGAGAGAGCCAGCAGGGGCTCCCTAAAATTGACATGTGAAAAAGTGCCTTCTCCTTAACTTCGTCTTCACAGTCCGCCCGCCGCTCATTATAGCCCTTCACATAATGTTGTCTCGCTCCAACCTCTCGCTCTCTTCCTCCTTCTCTCTCTCCCTTTCTTTCTCTCTCTTTTTCTTTCTTTCTCTCTGTTTCTTTCCTCCTCTGCCCCTATCCCCCTCCCTTTTTGTCCCACATCCATTCGTTGGAGATTATTTATTTCTCTATTTATTACTGACTATGACTTGATGCATCTCTTATCCCTTGATTTGTGAGGGTTTCTCCCGTTCCCTCGTTTTGTGCTCCAGCTCATGCACTCTCTCCAGACTTTTATTTTTATTCTCTCTCTCCCTCTTGCACCAGCACTCTATCTTACTCCCTCCATGCGTCTCTCCCTCCAGAGTACTGATCTCCCCGCATTTACTCTTGTAAGAAAAAAGCACTACTACGAGTAACTTTTTTCTTGGAGGTAAAGGATTCGTAATGGTGGCTGTGTTACGTTTTAAAAAGTATAAAAAAAGGTTGCCAAACAAATGACTTGTATTTGTTCACAAGTCACACGCTTCCTCTCACGCTCCTCACTCACTTTCCCAGAACCGTGACAATTTTTAAAGATGAAAAGTGTAGGGAATTTTTTACCCCTTTAAAGCTCACCCTTCTCCTTTTTGTGGCTAAATTTCGGGGGAAATACACATAGAAAATAGGAGGGAGCGAGGTCAAAAGAGAGAAGGAGAGAGAAAAATGGAGAGAGAGTATAGTCTCCTGCTTCCATCCCTTCGTCTGCACCCTCGTTTTTTTGCTTAACAGGAGAAGCTCACCATGTACATAGGTATAGATATACAGGGTGGGAGAGTGTAATAATAATGTGGAAGTTGCAAGTTGAGTGGCTTAGGTCGTGACACCATTCATTTACAACTTCCGACACTCGGCTCCATCTGCCTCTCTTGGCAACGGACACTTCCATAAGTCACCCACTCTCTCTTTCTCCCTTTTTCTCTCTTTAGCACTCTCATTCTCTCCCTTTCCCTCTTGCCCCTCTGTTTCTCCCTCTCAGGATCCATGCATATGTGATGGCCTGGCAAAAGCCCGATCTCCCCCGCCTCTTTCTTCAGAAATGGCGCAGCCATGCAAATTACCTCGGAAATGTGATGAATGCTCCTTTTCTCTCCAATTCCCTGCCACTTTCTCCTCTTCGTCTCCCTCCGCCTCAAAATGCTCAATAGTTCCCCCTCACTCACGTCCTCCTTCAAAATTTGTGAACACGAACCGGCAATGTGCAAGGGGTGAGAATTTATAGAGGAACTTTCCATCCTCCTCCGTCACCTCCCCAGAAAAATGTACAAGTACTAATCAATCCCTGGGAAGAACAATTCCGGGGTCAAAGTCGGAAATCTTTTGTGTGAGGACTTTACAATCGGGAATTAGCGGGATGTAGCAACTAGCAACTCCGGCTTTTTCTCCGGGAGACTTTTTCCCTTTTACATGCCCCTTTTCATCATATGTAACTACCGAGGAGGACAATTGAATCCGTTGAATGGCAACTGGTTTTAAAGAGAGAACAGTTTCAGAAGGAGAAGGGAGTTGCCAATCAGGAGATGGAAAGCGAACGACACACGGGGGAAAGTCGGGGAGAGAGAAGGTATTCAGTTCTGAGCTAAAAGGGAGTTGAGAGAGAGAGAGCGAGAGAGAGAGAGAGAGGGAGACGCGGGGAGACAAACCTGGGAGAGTTTTCATTGTATTTGCGAGAGGTTTGACAGTTTTGGGCGAAAACTTTCCGCCTTGTCTTTCACTACAAAGTCTGGGACACACAAAGGGGGAGGGATGGGGAGGGAAAGGCTTCAAATGAGCAGGGGGAAAACAGTCCAAAAACAAGTCCAAGGACATGGAGTTGTGCTTTCTGCGAGATGAAATAGAGAGAGACGGGGTGAATACAGAAGTACTATTACAAGGACAAGTAAGAGACAAGGGATAAAAAGACAGAGGAGAAAGAGGGAAGGCGGATATAGACAGTAAAAAAAGAAGGAGAAAGGGAGAGGAGGGAAGAGACAGGGCTGGAGCACTACTCTTTGAGAGAAAAGTGAAAGGATCAGAAAAGAGGGAGAGAGAGGAAGAAGGAGAGAAATATGGAGAGAAGCAGATTGGAAACCAACAGAGAGAGGCATATACAAGGAGGAAGAGAGAGAAATTTAAAAGAAACGAGAGAGAAATTTAAAATAAACGAGAGAGAAAAAGAGAGAAAATTAACAGAAAAGAGAAAGAAAGTTAAAAGAACAGACAAATAGAGAGAAAGTTGAAGAAAAGAGAGAGAAAGAGAGAAAGTTAAAGAAGAGAGTGAGAGGGAGAAAGTTACAAGAAAAGAGAAAATTAAAAGAAACAGAGAGAAAGCTAAACAAAAGAGAGAAAGAGAAAATTAAAAGAAAAGGAGAGAAAGCTAACGAAAAAATAGAAAGAGAGAGAAAGTTAAAAGAAAATAGAGAAAAGTGGAAGAGAGAGAGAAAGAGAGAGAAAGTTAAAAGAAAATTGAGAAAAGTGGGAGAGAGAGAGAAAGCAATAGATAGATATGACAAAAAGTTGGCATTATTTTGAATGCTGGAAGGAGAAGAAAAGTTTTTGGGTCTTTTCTTCTTAGTGGCATCAGGCATCCATGTATACCCATTAAAATATATGGTTCTAGTAGTTACAGTGGTAGATTTGTTTTCTCTGTCTCTCTCTCTCTCTTGTTTCATTCTCTCTGTCTCTCTCCCATTTTGGTAGAGTCTGCGTTGATCCACAAGTGTGAGCACTTTACCTCATTAGACTTAATTAGGTTCTCGTTGAGAGTGTCACTTGGCATTGTGTGGGGACGAGCATCTTCTTCTCTCTCTCTCCTTATTGTCTCTCCTTCTTGCCTTCGTCGTCTCTTTCTCTCTCTCTCTCTCTCTCTCTTTCTCTCTCTCTTTCTCTCTCTATCATCTAGGGATGTATCCACTTTCAGCATGGCACACCACACCTCATTATTTCTGCTCGCTGTGGGCTCAAGTGTTCTCATTCTTCCCTCGACGGAGGACGACGAAGAAGACGGAGACTCCCAAGAATATAATGACTATATAATTCCACCCACTCCGTCCTCCTCCTCCTCCACCTCCTCACCATCCTCCTCCTCCGGTCCTCCAAACTCTTGGGATTTTCTCAGGAATCACCATCAGCGCTCTCTCCCTCCTTCTTGCTTGCATATTTGCACTGCGTAGATGGGAACAACGTGCTGGGTAACATGAGTTGGGGAGGGAAAAGAGTAACTGGAGATGGAGGGACAATTTGTATAGACAAAGAGAGGAAAAGAGTGAGATAGAGAGGGCGGGAGGGAAGGAGATGAGCTGCGAAGAGGGTGAAATGAGGGATGCGATGAATACGTGTAATCTCCCATACATTACGTGCTAAAGGGGAATTGCTCAGTCGTCGGGGGATTCTGGGGAAGTACTAATACAAGGGGATGAAGCCGAGGAAGAGACGATCACCTTCACAAAGAGGTGAGAGACAAAAATGAAACTGAGGGGGAAAAGAAGGAAGAGAGGAAGAGGGGAAGAATATGTTGATCAAGAGGGAGATGGACAAAAAATGGAGAGAAAGCGAAAATCATGAAGTAAAAGAGCAGAGCAAGGAAAGAAGTAGAGAGAAAGAGTAAAACAAGGAAGACGGACTCATTGAAATAGAGACGGAGACAGGAATATAAAGGGAAATAGAGACAGAGACAGGAATATAAAGGGAAATAGAGACAAGCAAATACTGAGTGGTAGATAAGAATGAAGGAAAATTGAGAGAAAATGGAAAAAGTGTGAAGGAAAATCAAAAAAGAGTGAAGGAAAATCAAAAAAGAGTGAAGGAAAATCAAAAAAGAGTGAAGGAAAATCAAAAAAGAATGACAGAAATTAAGAACAGGTGAGAGAGAAAAAAGTAGAGAGAGAATAGAGAGAGAGAAAAAAGTAGAGAGAGAATAGAGAGAGAAAAAAAAATAGAGGAAGAAAAATATACAGACCGAAAATAGAGAGAAAGAGAAACATAGACAGAATGAAAATAGAAAAAGTGAGAGAGAAAAATATAGAGAAAGAAAAGGAGAGAGAGAAAATAGCGAGAGAGAAATAGAGAGCAAAATAGAGAAAAAATATGGAGAGGGTGAGAGAGAAAAATAGAGAGAGAATAGAAAGAGTAAGAAGAAAAATAGAGAATTCCAGAAAGAGAAAGTTAAGTAAAATGGGGGTAAACAGAAATAGAAAAAAAAGATAGGAAAGAGAGGAAAGAGAGAATGAAAATAGTGGTTACATTCGGGTTTAATTCCAAACCGAGGGGGAGACAATACTCTGAAAAAGATACAGAGAGGGTTAGCTCGGTTTGTGAGGATATGCGGTTTCTCTGTTGAGAGGGTGTGATTACCACGAGATGAGAAGGAGGGCGAAGAAGAAGGGAGAGAGATAAGAGTCCCCCACAAAAAGGCAGAGTGAGGCGAGAGTCACATGCTTTTAATAATAAGTGAGAGAGAGAGAGAGAGAGAGCGAGAAGGAATTCACTCTCCCTCGGAGATACTGGAATATGTGTATTTGGAAGGGGAAGAGATGAAAGTCTCTGAGGAGTGAGAGCGGAGTGAAATGTGAGCATGTTGTTAGTGTCGTCCTGGTGTAATTATGGCCCATAACAAATGCAGTTTGTTCCCTGGAATTTTACAGCCTTTTTCGTCTGCGTAACATGTGGGACATTTTTCTCTCTTATATTTTTGCTCTTATATGCATATGCCGGAATTTTACTGCCGTCCTTGAGCAGTTCTTTTTTCCCTTTTGGTTAATTATGGAAAATATTCTCCTTCACTGATTTTTCCTTTTCATCCTCATAATAGCTCCATTACAAAAAAAAATCCTGAAGCTTCATCTTCAATCTTCACAATCTCCCGCACGATCGCTCCTTCTGAAAAGAAATTCCTGGGTTATTGTCCCGGCAGAATGAAAACTCATGGAAGAATGCGAGACTCTTTGACCCCGACGGAGATTATTTAAAGTCCCATATTGACACTTTCCTCCCTTGAAAAAGTCATGTGGCACTCTCTCCCGGAATAAATCCTCCCAGCAAAGATCCCTTCCAAGTCAGAATCCCGACAAATGTCGAGGAAAGCCTGTGGTGCGACTCATTATTTGTACATGGCACACTGAATTCCCAGTTAAGTGCTCTTCTCCATCCTCCCCGACACTTGCATTCGGCTTATTTGCATAGACGACAAGCTCCGGGATGAGTTTCCTTGGCTGCAGTGCAATCATGAGGAGCCTTTCCAGATCTCCCGTCCCAAGTGATGATGAGCACAGAGGAGCGGGAAGATGAAGGACAATAAATATGGGGGGATAGCTGGATGGAGCAGGAATTCGGAAGGGAAGGACTATATTTGTGGAGGAAGCATAAAATGGTATATTCTGTATGGCCATGGGCATAGCCGGATGCGCAGGACGTAGATGCACTTCCGAGACATTCCTTATGGGACTAAACAGAGATAAAGAGAGAGGAATAGTAATAATGAGAGAGAAATAGAAATAACGAGAGAGCGAGAGAAATAGGCAGAGAAATAGAGAGAGAAATAAAGAGAAAAATAGAGAGAAATAAAGAGAGAATTAAAGAGAGAATTAAAGAGAGAAATAAAGAGAGAAATAAAGAGAGAATTGAAGAGAGAAATAAAGAGAGAATTATAGAGAGAATTAAAGAGGGAAATAAAGAGAGAAATAGAGAGAAGAGGAAAATAGAGAGAGAGAAAGAGAGAATTAAAGAGGGAAATAAAGAGAGAAATAGAGAGAGTGAAATAAAGAGAGAAATAGAGAGAGTGAAATAGAGAGAGAAGAGGAAAATAGAGAGAGAGAAAGAGAGAAATATAAAACGAGAGAGAGAAATGGAGAGAAATACAAATAGAGAGAGCGAGAGAAATAGTTAGAAAATAGAAATAGAAAGCTAGTGAGAGATATAATACGAACGAGAGTATTCAGAGAGAGAGTGCAGAGGAAGAGCAGAGAGAAAAAACAGAGAGAAAACATGGTAATAGAGCCGAGAGCAGACAGAGGAAAATAGAGGAGAGACGGAAAATATGGAAGAAAAGAGAGAAAAGACGGACGGAGAGGACAAAGAAGGGTGAGAGAAAGAGAGAGAGAAGAGAGACTATGTCCGTCCTTCCCTCGTGCGACTGATTCCGTTGTGACTTGCGGGCCCCGAATGTCACAATTCCTGAACCTCATCTCTGTCTCTCTCTGTGACGAGGACAAGTCTCGCTCTCTGTCTCTCTGTCTGGATGAGAAGTTGTAGAGGAAAGAAAAAGCACTTTGGAGGATTCCTCGGTAATAAAATCTGGGGATATAGACACTGCCAATCCTTTGAACATGTGGTTTTGGGGGGATGACCAGAAAGGAGCGAGGAAACTGCCGTCAACTGTGAATGGACGGGGATGAGACATCCGGGAGAAGAGCAGAAGAGTTATTCCAATGTCCATACGCATTTAGGTGCGTGCCAAACATCCTTGAATTGTACATCCTTGAATTGGTCCATTGAAGAGGAGGCATGTGAGAGGTGATAATTGTTCTA
>JAQGBT010007721.1:0-10632 GCA_034698585.1 Disparrhopalites patrizii
GAAAGAGAGAAAAGTCAGAGAAGGAGAGAAAGAGAGAAAGAGAGAAAAGTCAGAGAAGGAGAGAAAGAGAGAAAAGTCAGAGAAGGAGAGAAGGAGAGGGAAAGAGAGAAGTCAGAAAAGGAGCGAAAGAGAGAAAAGTCAGAGAAGGAGAGAAAGAGAGAAAGAGAGAAAAGTCAGAGAAGGAGAGAAAGAGAGAAAAGTCAGAAAAGGAGAGAAAGAGAGAAAAGTCAGAAAAGGAAAGAAAGAGAGGCAAACATCAATAAAGCAAAAAAACAGAAATAGAGCGAAAAATGAAATAGATTGAAACAAGAATAAGAAATAAGCGAAAAAATAAAGTTAAATACAGAGCGAATAGAGAGATGGAAAGAGAGAAGGATCAGAAAATGAAGAGGAAAAGAGACGAAATATTTGGAAAGATAAAAGCCGCAGAAAAGTGAGATCGATCGGGAAAACGAGAACAAGATAAAACAGTAAGAATAAGAGCGAGATGAGACAGGGAGAGAAAACCAGATGAGTAGAGGCCGAGTTATTACTTGGAAATACTTTGTGTGGTAAAAGTAAAATGTTAAAAAGGATATTTTCCCGGGGAAACTTCCCTAAAAAATTAATAGGTGGGATTAATTGAGCAAAAAGTTCTCCCATGTATGTAATGCCCGTATATTTTAAGAAGTCCGTTAGGAGGAGATGGTAGAACCACGTCGCTCTCAACTTTTTTTTCTTAGTTATTGCGGAGTATTTGGACAAGTGCTCACGGTGTAGGGTAGAAGGAGTTAAAGGTGATAATTACTCGGGAAATTCTCCCCTCCACATCCTTCACCACCTCCGCCGCCCCTCCGCCAGCCTCAAAATGATGCTGAGAGTTGTAATTAATTTTAATTGAAAATGCCCCAGTTTCTCCTCCCTCTGCCCACCCGAAGACGAAGGAGGAAATGAGAGAGAATTTTCGGGGACGGTCAGCGGGCAGGGACGTTGCATGTAAATGGAAATGGGATGCAGAGGGATTCCGAAGGGAAAGTCGATGACAGCAAGGGAGAGCCCGTCAAGGCTAAGCATAATGTATGAAGCTTTCCAAGGCAGATACAATGACGGAAGGCGGAAACGTGGGAGAGAGAAAAAGAGAAAAGGAAACGGAGAACGCAAGAGAAAGTGAGAGAGAATGACAACAAGGGGCAGAGAAGGAGCGATATACAGAAATAAGATAAGGACACAAAGAGGAAGTTAGACAGAAACCAAGAAAAAGAAGGACACAAGCAGAAAGCTAGACAGAAACCAAGAAAATGAAGATCGCAAAGAGCAAGTCAGACAGAAACCAAGAAAATGAAGGACGCAAAGCAAACGTCAGACAGAAACCAAGTAAAAGTGAGATAATAAGAGAGAAAGCCACAAAATGTGAAAGCGGGAAATTTGTTAGAAAAACTGCACAGTACGATAAACTGGAGAGAAAACAAAAGCCCCAGCAAAATAAAATTAAAAATACGGACTGAACCAGAAGAATTTGTAGAAAACCACTATAAACGAGAGTGCTGAGGCAAGAGAAAGTAAAAGAAAATTGTGGAGTAAAATTAAAGGAAATAAAACGAGACGACACTGAATCCCATTTAAAGTGAATGAGAAATCTGGAGAAAGTGAGCTTGGTACGTATTATAAATGGGATAGAAAGCAAAAGGGGAATCTGGAGAAAATGGGTAGGATATATAATGAATGCTCAAAAGAAAGCAAGAGAAAGTAATCTGAAGAAAATCTCAGTCGGCGAATAAGATAGTGAAAATTAAAAAATCTTGAAGAAGGAAGAATATGTGAGAAATCAGTGGGAATGTTCAATGAGAAAATGAGAGAAAGCAAAGTCACAGAAGCATCTCAGGAACAGTAAAAGGAGAAAGTGAAAGCATAAAATGTACAGAGTAAAATGGAGGATAAAGAAAAGCAAGGAAAAGGAAGCACAATTAAAGCTCAGGCAAGGAAAAAGCCGAGTAAAAAGCAAGGAGACACCAGAAAAGTGAAAGTCTAAGAAAAGGAAAAGTGAAAACACAAGAAGGGGAAAGTCCCATGTTTTTGCTTCTGTATGTTTCAAGTCATCAAAAATCCTCTCATTTATTTCCCCATCCATATTCCTTGAAATTGTGTAAAAGAGATGGAATTTTAGAACTTTTCCCTAAACTTTCCCCTCGGATTCTACAATAATATTATGAGACGTACATCTCCGGCTTTCCCCATTTCACATCCCATGTTTGGCACAATTTCATTAGCCGCCATATGAGGAGATAAAAAATATATTTCTTGCCCCTCCATCAACATTCTGGCCCTTTCCCCACCTGTCATCTCCCTCCCTCGTCTCCAATTGAGTTACTTTCTCCACATATATACTCTCTCTGCTTACGCAATTAAATAAAGGACCAACTTTCATTTTTCTAATTTAGATTTTTTTCTACTTTCCCATTTTTTTCTCTTTTTTTTCTAGTAATGCAACACCCCGTACCTGCTGAAGTCAAGAAGAAAGCCACCAAGACGCAGGCGACTCAAACGGAAACATTTATTGTACGAGCATCGGGACCTCCGCCATATTTATCTTTGAGCCCCAGAACATCCTATAGGGTAAGTATTTCCCCTTGTTTTTTCTTACTATATATGTATATATACGTATACTATATACCAAGCTTTTTTTTAATAATAAATGGAAAAGTATAAGGTTCCTTAAAACACATTTTAGCCGGAACATATATACGGTCCTTCCCACTTTCTCTATGACTCCATTTGGGTTAAGTGCCTTCGTGTGTGTACTTTCTTTTATATCCCTCCCTTTTCCCCTGCACATTTTCACTCCAAAAAAAGTAAGACAAAGTACGGGGAAAACGGGAGATAAGGAGGGCGGAAATTGTGGGGAACCCCAATAGGGGAAACTATAGGAGGAGGGAAAAAAAGTTAAACTCAAGGGAACAAAGAGAAACCCAAAAAGAAAATACTTGAAGCCGAGAGTGAGAGATAGAGGAAGGGAAATGGACGGAGAAAAAAATGGAAACCTGAGATGAAGAAATACTTGAGGAACCAAATGGAAACCCGGCAGAGCAAACACGGATATCGAGACGGAAAGAGCAGCCTGATGAAAGAAGTGAAAGTTGGAAAAGACATGCGGAATAGGAATGAAATTTGAAAAGAAAAAACACATTGAGAGAGAAACAAGAAAATGAAGGCAGAGAAAAGAGAAATTTTAGAAGGAAAATGGAATGTATGCACGGAGAAAAAGAGAAAAAAGAACTAGCCGAAAGAGGAAAAACAAAGTAAATTCCGAGAGAGAGTACGTCGACAGAAAACAAAAATCCACGAGATCGAAAAGAAAGTCGAGAGATAAAGGATAAGTCGAGAAAAAAAAATCCAAGAAGATGGAGAAAGGAGAATGTCGAGAGAAACAAGAGAATCCCTTAAAGTGAAAGCAAAAATTTGAGAAAAAACCGCTGAGAAAATGTTTATCCAGGAAGGTCGAAAAAGAAAAAAGTCGAGAGAAAAAAGGAATCCCAGCGAGTGAAAGGGAAAATTCGAGGAAATCTGAGAGAGGAAACGGAGAAAGTCTAGAGAAAAAGAAAATCCAAAGGAGTGAAAGAAAAAATTCGAGAAAACAAGGAAATCCGAGAGAGAGAAATGAGAAAGTCGAGAGAAAAAGGAAATCCCAGAGAGTGAAAGAAGAAATTCCAGAGAAATAATACATCCAAAAGAGTGATAGGAAAAATGAGAGAGAAATAATAAATCCAAAATAGTGACAGGAAAAATGAGCGACAACAAGGAAATGTGAGCGAATGAAAGGAGAAAGTCGAGAGAATAAGAGAATCGGAGAGAGAGAGAAGAAGAAAATTTAAAAGAGTGAATGAAGAAAGTAAAGCGAACATGGAAATCTGAGAGAGGGAGAGAAAGGAAAAAGTCGATACAAAAAAGGAATCCAGGAGAGTGAAGGGAGAAAGTCGAGAGAACAAGGAAATCCCAGAAGGTGAAAGGATAAAGTCGACAGAACAAGGAAATCCCACAGAATGAAAGGACAGTCAAGAGAACAAAGAAATCCCACAGAGTGAAAGGAGAGTCAAGACAAGAAAATGCGAGAGAGAGAAAACAGAAAGTAAAGAGAACAAGAAAATGCGAAAGAAAGAAAGCGGAAAGTCAAGAAACAATAAAATACAAGAGAGAGAACGCAGAAAGTCAAGAGAACAAGAAAATACGAGAGAAAGAAAAAAACAGAAACTCCAGAGAAAAGCCAGGAATCCGAAAAAATGGAAAGGGAATGAGGAAAAGTAAACCTTTGAGAGAAAAAATACACATTTGAGGAATAAAAGTGAAAGCTGACAGCAACAGAAGTTGCAGAGAAAAAGTGAAAGTCGGCAATGTTTAGAAATTGAAGGCAGCTCCGTCCAAAAGAGAAAGTAGAGGGTAAACTCAAAGGAAGAGGAGAAAGTGGGAGAAATAATGGATAACTGTGGAAATAAAAAAAAGTAAAGTCAGTGGCCTAAATGGAAGGAAATGAGTGGGCAAATGAGTATAATAAATGTTGGTGCCATTCCCTGATGTGATTGCTCACCTTTCTCTTTTTTCTCTCCCTTTTCTCCTTCTTTTTAGGTCCGGATGGTGTCTCAAGGTGCCCAGACGAACGGGGGGCTAATGGACAAGTACATTAGTCAGAGCATGAACCTGGCGAGTGAGAACCAGGCGAAGAAAGAGGCCAAGCAACGCCAGCAGATCCCGCGAGCTCCCCTACAAAAGACGCTCTCGGATGGGGAGATCCTCCTGGAGAGGAAAAAGGCCGTCACGACGGGCTACATGGAGGTGGATCTCCAGGACAACAATGGCCAAATGGTCCAGGAATCCACCGTGACCAAGTACCGGGTCAATGAGAAGCCCGTGAGGTTCTCCCAGGATGTCATCGAGATTTTTAATGAGGAGGAATTTCACGAAAACATTTTAGGTGAGCTTACGTGGTCCTTTTCCCGAGAGGGAAAATATAAGGATATATTACTATTTATAGATGTAATAGAGCCTATACTAGAATATGTTGGTCCCCCTGCAGTAAATGCTCTGTATGGTCTGTGTATAACGTCGTAGGTGTATACTTGTTGATCGTCCAACGTAGTGCATAGAGACTTTATCTACGGGGAAAAGCCGAATAAAGGGAAATGGTCAAAATAAAACTAAACGAGAACGAAAGGAAAATCTGGAAATAATAAACGGGATAATCCAGAAGAAAAAAAAGAAGTGGAAACATTCGAAAATTAGGACGTGTAAATATATGAAATGAAATCAAAGAGATAAAATCCCCAAAAATTAAGGAATGAACCAAAAAATAAAAAAATAGAAAAAGGAGAATAAAATCCGGGCACTTTCCAAAATAAAAATATACAGAATAACCAAAAAATAACCGGAAAAGTTGGAAAAAGAAATGGAAATTGCAATATTTCTAAAAAAAGGTAAACAAAACGGGACATAAAATTATTGCAAACCAAATAAAGGAAGAATCTCAAAAAAGAGAGGGAAAATTTCGAAATGAAGAAGAATGGAAATTGTCGAAGAAAGAGAAAATCGACAAATACGAGTGAAACGAAAAATGTCAAGGAAAAGTAAAAATCCCGGAGAAAGCCGAAATCTTGAAATTAGAGAGCAAAAATTCTGGAGAAAGCCGAAATCTTAAACTTAGAAAGTAAAGATTCCGAAATAATAATTAAAAATCACGAGAATTAGAGAAAATCCCGAAATAAACAGGAGAAATTCCAAAAAAGAAAAACTCGGGACATAAAAAATGGGAAATCCTGCAAGATAAAAGAGAAAAACCAATTAAAAGGGGGCAATCTAGAAAGAAAAAAACAGAAATCCCGAAAGAAAACTAGGACAAACAAGAAAATTTAGAAGAAAAACAGGCAAAATCCGTAAGAAAAATTAATAAAAAGAGAAAGCAAACCATGAAAAGCCAGAAAGAAAGCGTAAAAGCCACAAGAAAATGGTAAAAACCGGAGTGAAAGCGATAAAACCCAGAAAGAAAAAGGGAAACCATAAAAGCCAGAAGAAAAAGGGAAATCTGCAACCTAGAAAGGAAACCCCCCAGAAAAAAAAGAATGAACTCCCCAAAATTGACAAGGCTCAGTTTTCTTAACCCGCGTCTAAATAAAATATCTTCCTACTCTCATGGAGTCATCTGATTCTTGGCAAAGTGTTCTCCTTTTTTTGTATCCCAAAAAATTCTCTCCCCCCACAAATCTCAGAAATTAGATTATTCCCTAGAAAGTCCGGGAGAAAGTCAATAAAAGAAACTGGAAGGGGTTAGGACCTAAAAAAGATGCATGGTCGGCAAGCCGAAGAAAATTCAAACAGCTCTGAGAACCCGCCTTTAACCCTTTATTTTTATTTTTTTTTATAAATGTTGAGTTGGCATTTTTTTCAATTCTTATTCGTAATAGCTAAAACATTAGCCAAATAGAAATAGAGTGTCATAAGTCACCGGATAGCCACGTGTAGTATTGTCCTTGTGGATTTTCTGTAGAGAGATCTGTACTAATTAGCTGCTCTTTATTTGTAGTATTATTTTTTAGTTATTCATTTATAGTATTGTTTTATAGTCATTCATTTATAGTATTATTTTGTAGTAAATTTATAGTAAATTTTATTATTTTGTAGTAAATTTATAGTAAATTTTATTATTTTGTAGTAAATTTATAGTAAATTTATAGTATTATTTTGTAGTAAATTTATAGTAAATTTATAGTATTATTTTGTAGTAAATTTATAGTAAATTTATAGTAAATTTATAGTATTATTTTGTAGTAAATTTATAGTAAATTTATAGTATTATTTTATAGTATTATTTTTTTGTAGTACATTTATAGTATTATTTTATAGTATTATTTTTTTGTAGTACATTTATAGTATTATTTTATAGTATTATTTTTTTTTGTAGTACATTTATAGTATTATTTTATATTTTTTTGGTGCTATTTTTTTTATGTTGGAATGCTATTCTTTCCTTGCAAAAATGCCCCTAAAAATGGGGAGAATTTCTCTGGATAAATTTGAGATCTCTCTCTCTTTATTTGAAGACCTTTTTTTTGAAGAATTGAGTTGGAGATTTTTTAAGTTTGATATTTTTCTTGTATTCTTGTTCTTGTTCTTCTTCTTGTTTTTCATTAATTTGTTTTGTTTGGACCTTGTATAGATCTCCTGAGATCTCCAACCACCACCACAACCACTACGACAACGAATGACACTACGTCAGAGTTAACTATAATAAAGTCTGCACCCTCTACGACAACGAATAAGAAAATAACACAGTTGTCCGGTGGCTCCATGGATAGTGGGTGCTCACGGGAAACTGAGTCTAGTAGGAAAACAACTAGTCCCACCGAGTCATCTTCGTCTGGCTCGTATAGTCTATTTGATTTTAATAATAAATCCAAATTTAAATTAGATTTGAGAGGTGTGGCTCATCAGCAACTTGTCTCGTCCGCCGGGAGCTATTTGGATGGTGAGTTCAGTGTTTTCTATTTCAAAATACAATAAATTTGGACTGAGAGAGATGGAAACAAATCGGTTTATTCTCATTTCCCAAGAATTTTGGAGAAGGAATATGTGAATAATGTGACTACTATAGGAAAATATATTACTATATGTACTATAATTATCCATGCTAATGGCCAAAAGGATTTTTTCCACTTTTTATTCAACCTTTGAAAGAGGTTCACAGGACTCACAGTGTTTATGGAAGATAATCCCAAAATTTGGACTTAAACCGCCTTGTTTCCATCCCAGGGTTGTTCCAAGAGTAAAGAATCTTTTGAAGCTAAAGAATCTCCTGACCTTTTGCTTCGTATTTATTTTCTTAATCGGGAGTAAATTAATTTTATGGTATTAAATTCGTTCTTTATTGTTGCTTAATTCTTTTTTTATTGTTGTAATTAATACACATTTCGTTATTAACTGAGCCCTGTATTGTTACTTACTTCCAGAGATGGCCAAAATACATGGTATTTAAAATACATGTAGCTATTCGAAATACGTATTTTCAATACAATTACTAATATTTCGTAATTAAAATACGTGCTTAAATGCATTACTAGCTACTGATGTGTTTTGTAATTTGTAATTAAATACTGGAGCAGCCGAATGTAATTGATAATTTGTAATTGAAGCCTCCGAGTTTGTATTTGTATTTAGTATTTGAGACTAAAGTATTTTGGCCATCTCTGCTACTACTTTTATTATTGTTACAATTAATTTTATGCTGTTAATGTTATTACTAGTATATATTATTACTGCTAATTTTATTTTATTTTTATTATTACCGCTAATTTTATTGTTTTTACTGGTAATTTTTCCTATCCACTATTTTCTATATTATTACTATTAAAGCGTTTATTATTATTATTATTATTTAATAGATAGAGAGAGGGAGTCGAAATTTTGATTGGGCAGAAACCACTGTTATTGTGATGAAAGCATGCATTAATATTAATAATATTATTTTATATTCATATAATTAGGTAGCATTAATAATATTAGTTAGTGCAGGAAACGTATTACAGTGGACTCTCTCTATAACAACTCTCCTTATAACAACTTTTCTCTATAACAACGTTATTTTTCAGCCCTTCGTACATGTACTGTACATGTAAAATGTTCCCTATAACAACTTTTCCATATAACAACCATTTTTGTCCTTCCCGTCAAGGTTGTTATAGCGAGAGTCCACTGTAATAACACTAATTTAATTTTCTTTAACAATTTAATTTCCTTAGAAGTCCCGTTTGTGTGCTTTGGAGAAAATCGTGAATCCAGTATCAATTAATTCTTCTATTGGTTTTTTCACAATTCCTTTTGGTATAATAATAATTCCAACCCGAGAGAATTTATTAAATAAAAATCCCATAACCTTGTTGATTGACACTCACATTTTGCGTGTGAGGAATTTGTTTCAAATTTTTGAATGTTTTTTTCTCACATTTACGTATTTGTATAGATATTCCTTCCATGTCCAAGGTGAATCATGCAAGCTGATACCTCCACGTGGCCTCCTTTCCAGAATTGGATCCAGGAACGTCCCTCTGGATTTAATTACTTGGATTTAATTATGATCAACCTTCTTTTCAAGGCTGCGTGGAGATGATCAGATTCATGATTCCTCGTGACCCCAATGACCTCTTGTATTATCCCAAAAAAAAGTGTATTGCCCCATGAGCGAAAAACAGCTTTATCTCTATAGAAAAGTCCGTGTAAAATGTAAATACAAAGGGCGTAGATTGTCCCAGGAATTATTTGCAAATATTTGTATTGGATTTTTATATTCGGGATTAATACACCTCCAAATTGAATCCTGAGTAGCCTTCTTCTCACCAACTGCACTGCCTCCTAATTCCAAAAAATGAATGATAAATAATAAATATTAATATTGGCCCAACACAAATTGAATATTGAAATTGTCCTACTGACTTACGTGTTTTCTATATCAGTAAAATCCCTTGTAAAAATATAAAAATAAAACAATTTTTTTGGAATTAGGCCAAGATGCAGTTGGTTGAAAAAATTCTGGAGTATTTGTAATTGTTTTTATGAACGCAGAGAGACATGTATTATTTTCTACAATGATAAACCTGAAGATGAAAAAAGGGTGAAAGTTCCTACAAATATTTTTTTATGGGGACGTCAAATGGGAATTTTAGTGCCAAAAAAAAATAATTTTCTCTTGTGTAATAATGTCCTTTATGATGTAATAATACAAATTACGATGTAATAATACGTAATAATAGGATGTCATTATAATTGTAGGGATATAATGTAAATATTTGCGGAATAAAATTGTATTTTGAATGATATTCTGTATTTGTTTTGGTATTTGCAGATACCTGGCTATCGGCAAGAGCCACGCCCACGAATAAATTAGACCTGGAAGACGACAATTCCCTGAATGAGAGTTCCGTTTTTATTTCCCAAAATCTGGACGACATTGATTTTGTTGTGAAGCCTCCGGAGGGCTGGGGGGATTCCCCGGAATCCACGACGACCTCCATGTTACTGGACAAAGCCGAGGATCTACTATTCCCTGTTCATCATGAGGAGGATGAGGAGGAGGACGAGTCCCTCCAGCCCTCCTCCCATCCCATCCTCCATCCTCATCATCCTCATCATCCAATTCCCCTCCTGGAAACCAAGGATGACATCCAGCTGGAGCAACAGCTCCAGCTTCAACAGAAGAAGAAGCGGAAGTACCGCTGCAAGTCCGAGGAAAGGCCATTTAAGGAATTGAATCGGATCGATGCCGGCACTCAAAGTTCTATTAGTCTTCATGCGAGCTTGCATGACTTAAGTACAATCGATGATGATGATTCGGGTGAGGTTTTTTCCTGGATGTTATTTTTTGGTCATCTTCTTCCACTGGCATTCTCAGTTATCCTTGACGTTTCTCTCGTCTCTGCTTTATTCTTGAATTTCTCTCTCTTTCCTTTTATCTCTCCGAAAGCTTTTCCGTAAATATTATTTCTACTCATTTTCCTCTCCACAAATTTCTCTTTTTTCTCTAATTTTCGCTTTTATCCTTTTTCTCTCCACAAATTTCTCTTTTTTCTCTAATTTTCGCTTTTATCCTTTTTCTCTCCACAAATTTCTCTTTTTTCTCTA
>JAQGBT010007722.1:0-10631 GCA_034698585.1 Disparrhopalites patrizii
CAAAATTAATTCAAAATGAGAAATCAACATGTATTCAAAGCGTGGCAGAAAATAAATGTTAAGAAAGAAAAAGAGTAACGACAAAGTGAACGTTTAAGAAAATCCAAAGACGAGCGAGCCGAAAAACTTTAGATGAGAAGGAAAATTCAAATGCAAAAGGACAAGATAATATCCGAGGAAAAGAAAGCACAAGACATTCGAAAAAGTTCATGCAATATGAAAATGATGAAACTAAAATGATAAAAAACAAAAACGTAACCGGAGAAGAGAAACCAGTACCATAAAAAATGTACCAAGAGAGGATACTAAGAGAGGAAGAGCAGAGGAAGAGCAATAAACAAATTGAATGGCAAAATGAATGGAGAAAGCAAAATTGAGGGAAAATAGACAACAAGAAAGCATAGAAACAGCTACATACGACCAAGGAAAGAAATGGGTTGGGGAAAATCCCTAAAATGTACGGTGAAGCGAAGCGTAAGAAGAAAACGTGGGCACGGAGAGAGTCAGAGACAGAGAAAGGAAGAAAAATTGTGGACGAGGCAAAGGCCAGAAAGATAAATATTCCGGACCATACATACGATGGAAGAGGCTAGGAGAAAAAGGCCAGTTGACTGGGGCAAGGGAAGAAGGATAAGAGGAAATCAATGTACGTAATAAATGTTAGTATTTGTCGACAAGTCTATTTAAGACACAATGTGGCTGTAAGTAGTGCGGCGTGAAAGTGGAGACGCTTCAAAGTGAGAGGAAGAGGGATAGGGAATGCGTAAAGAAAGGGAGAGAAACCATTGTGAGACATGAGGGAGCTTTAGAGTTTATCACTCACAGGAATATAAAGAGTGGTCGAGTGATAAAAAAAATAGGAAGGGAGAAAGCTCCACTAGAATAAAACTCTCTGGGAGAAAAAAAAACTCTTCCTTCCACGCTCTTAGGGTCTTCCCCAACCCTTTAAATGCCGCACGCAATATCTCGTAAAAACACACAAAGGTACAGTACGAGTCCTGGCTTGGGCAAGATTCCTTTGGATAAAGATTTGCCCGGGAAAGAAGGGAACGATATGTGACCGTTTGGCCACGAAAAAACGAAGGGGGAGAATCGCAAAAATGGAGCTAAGAAGGACAGGATGAAAAAGTAAATTCACCAAAGCCACGGGGAAATAATTCGATTTCCTCGATACAAAAATACCAAAACAAATATAGGACAAATATGGCAAGTAAACAGAATGAAGAAAATCCCAAAAAATATCGAATGTAGCAAGAAAATAATTGAGAAAATTCCAAAAATAATGAAAAGCATGTGAAGAAAAAAGGAAGGATATTGTGTATAAATATTGGAGATTGCAACAAAATAAAATGTGGAGAAACAACAATCAAATACATGAAAAAGGCAGGATAAAACATGAAGATTTAACGATTAATTACTGGGGAAAAAACGTTTAACTGTGGAGAAAGAACGATCAATTTGTGGAGACAGAACGATTAATTTATGGAGAAAGAATTAATAATTAACGGAGAAAGTACATTCAGGGGTATGCAGAAAGCACAACAAACGATCTGTAGAAAGTAATACAAAGCAGAAAACGTTCCACAAAAAATAGATGACAAAAGTTCAAAAAATAAAATCGGTGAAAGCATTACAAGTATGGACAAAGTCTCAGTATTGAAATGGATAGAAAAAGCAAAAGCCGAAAAAGAGAACGGAAAAACTGCATTTCAATAATACCGAAAAAGGTAAAAAAAAATATACAACTTGTATAGAACCATTCAACTGACTAAAAATAAAACTAGTGAAAGTACCAAAAATGGAAAGCTACACTGTTTAAATAGAAAAGGAGAGAAACCGGGAAGAAAATCGAAATGGGGCGGAAGTTTTTAATGGAGACACGGTGAAAATATCAAGGGCTTTCCAAGAAAGTAACGAAAATAGCAAGAATAAGAAAAACATGGAAAACACCCAGTGAAAGCAGGGGGAATAGACCAGAGAGAAAGGAAACTGGAGGAAAACTGAAGATGCGGGGAAATTTGAACGTCGAAGGAAAACTTATGACTAAAGTCCCTAGTAAATGTCGTACAGGGAAAGAATGGAGAAAGCACCCTAGAACGAACGGTTATTTTCGTAGCTTAATGTGTCCCTACAGACCTGTAACATCGTCAGTTCTTAGGATCTCCTCTTTTCCTTTTTCCTACTTTCTTTTGCTTTCTCCATACATGACAAAAGACCAGGCTTCAGTTCCTTTCTTTTATACTTGATCCAATATACTACATCTATCTCTTCTTCATCTGGTCCTCCCACCTCACACTAATACTAACTTACCTTCTCTCCGACGTTTCTCTCCAGGTCCCTGGAGATATTTTTTTGGGAGAGAAGAAGTATTTTTATCTAATGACCTCCCCATTTCCTCTGTAGGCCAGTCCCTGACTTTCTCCTTGCATTTTATGTCCTGAATTTTTCACGGTTATTCCCCTCACTGCCTCCGGCAATGTGAATAAAACATTGTGTTTTTTCCTATTTATTGCCTTATACGCTACTTTCCAACTTTCACCGGCCTTTCTCCTTCTTCCAAGAATCCATACATATAAATGCATTCGGAAAATCACGTAAATTTGTCCGACACAACGAGTGTGTTTGGTCAACTCGATTATAAATTTATGTCCATTGTCCAACGTCACATCTGAATGCTTTTACCCATTGTTTACCTAGAGCAAGGCCAAAGACAATTTACGAATTTTTCCCGGAAAGTCTCTTTGTCATCTGCCACGCCATACACAGCGACACTGAGTTTCTCAAAAATTTGCTTTCTCCAAGTAAAATAAAAACTTTCACCAGAGAATGTTTTCGGCTTACGGCATATTTGAAGAAAAAACTTGTGTGAATTTTTTATTTTTAGCCGTAGAATTCAGCATTTACGCTTAACGTTTTTCAATTTTTCTGTTAACTGTCCTGTTTGCGGATGTGCAAGAAAGAACAACTTTCTGGAAGAAGCTTTTAAACGCAATTGCATTCACACTTTTCCTATTTTTTGAGACAAGTAAATGTTTGGAGAAAGTAATGGGGGCGAAAACCAGAAGGAAGGCTTTTACCAAATTTACTCAAATCTGTGTGAGGGGAACAAGCCAGGCAGAAGCGTGGCACGTGCGAGCGTGTGAAGCTTTTAATTTTTTATTTATTCTCGTAGTGGGAGTAACATTTAAATTGGTTCCATGCACGTGGGCCAAGATTACAAGGCGAATGCATGAACGTGGAGGGAATCGCCCAGGAATCATTCCTTTCCTTGATTAGCCGGCTGTGTGTGTTGCACTAATGGGAAAATAGTGGAAGTGCAAGGGGAGGAGGAAGCCGCTGTTTGTTATATGCAAGACAAGAGAATTGGAGAGAGAAAGCCGGCACGCTTGGGCTCTTTCCCTTGCGTTCGCCCATATTAAAGTCACTTTCTCCCTCTCTCACTTAAATTATCTCCATTGTCTCCTCTACTTTCTCCTCCACTTTTACCCTGGGATAAAAACCCTTTTCCACCCAAGGAATCAAAGCTTCTTTGCACATGTGAATAATGAATTTAATGGCGCTTTCACACTCTCAGCCACGGAACTTTCTCTCCTTTTTTACCGTTACATCCACGTTTTCAACCCCACCTTTCTTCCTCGGCTATGGGTTGTTCTTCCTCTCATTTATTTACCTTTTACTCTCATAAAACTCTTGCCCACTTTCCCTCTTCTTTATCTTGTAACTGCAAGCTTTCATAATGCTTTCTACTTACTGGTAATCTGATTTTTTTCCATTTTCTCTTTGGGAAAGTTCTCATCTGATTGTTTACTTATTTTCTCTTTTCGGGAGCTTTTTAGTACATTGTTTTGGTCTTCACTTGACTTCGTTTTTCTATAATTGACTTCAGGTTTGTCCATTGGCCGTTATTCGTTCATTATGCATTTCATCTTTGCTTGTACTTTATTCTTGTATTTTCTTTTTTTTCTTCCAATTTCTCTTTCTGTTCTTTTTATTTATTTGTTCCTACTTTCTCCCTCTGTTCTGTGCACGTTTTGGCTTTCACGTTTATGCTTCATTCTTGTATTGTTGCTTTCATTTTGCTCTTTTATTATTATTTCATTGATTGCACTTTCTCCATATGCTCTTTGCATTTCTTTACCTTGACTTTTCTCTTCTATTTTTTTCATTGCGTTTACTTTCCTTTTTTGCCTTCACTTTATCTTTGTTTCTATTTTTTGCTTTCACTTTCTTTTTGTTTATATTTTTTGCTTTCGCTTTCTTTTTGTTTTTTTGCTTCCACTTTGTTTTTTTTCTTTCGCTGTAATTTTGTTTATATTTTTTGCTTTCTGTTTCTCTTTGTTTTTCTTTTCTTGCTTTCATTTTTTATTCTTATTATATTGTAGATTTCCCTTTCTCCTTCTATTCTTACGTCGTAACTTTCCTTTTCTTCTTTTGAACTTCGGAATTGCTGCCGTAGTGCATCTTCACCTGTGCCTCATTTGTATTTATTTTATCTTTCCCGTTCTTATCTCCGTTGTATTTGCCTCCTTTCCTCCATCTTTTCAGTATACTGCTTTTACTTTCTCATCGCCGTTTGTTTCCTTATGTGTTTAATGTTTTCCCGCCTCATCTCAAAATGTTACCTATATGAAATTGCATTCTAGCTGCATTTGTCGGATGCTCGTTTATGGAGCTTTCTCCTTTGTTTCTTGGAACTCGTTCTTTTTTATTATTCCCATTACATTTTTTCTATAGTATTTCCCATTCCCCATCCATCATTGACTCCATCAGTCGCTCAAGCTCATTCTCGCTTTCTCGTCCCCGCCTCTGCCCTTCCCTAAATCTCCCGTTTTCTGCTAAGGTGAGCATTTAAAATCCAAAGAGCGACTGAATGCCCCTGGAAGTAAGCACATAGTTACGGGAGAAAGTACATGGAGCGAGAAGCGTATGGAATAACTACGTGCTATTAGTCTACAGTTTCACGGTATTAAACCATTTGTTAGAATGATTATATTTATGTATTGCTCTTGGTCTATGGTGAAAGCATCTTTGGTGCAGGGAAATGGTGTAGGAAAGAACTTTAAAGGGGAAAGAGGGAAAACCATGAGCCATGGATGAGCGAGGAAGTGTTATGACTAGGAAAAATGCATCTCTTCTATAAAGAACGTGTATGTTTATGGGAGTTGAACGTGTGCAGGGGATTTGATGGGGTTACAACATCTTCAAGGAAAAAATGGAATTGGGGTCCTATGCACTCGTGTTAAATCTGGAGGGTCGTCTACATCGAATTTACATCCGTTAAGTACACAGGTGCGCTTATACGACCTCATTCCAGCATTCTGGCATTAGATATCTGAATTTCAAAACAAATTGCGAATTTGGTACACATTCTGTGAATTTTTTAAATGTGTAATCCATTAACATCGGCAGATCCAGCATTCTGATAAAAACCTCTGTGCTGGTAAAAGAGCTTATCTCCCTCGTATCTCTTCTGTCCACTTACGAGATTTACATCCTTCGATGCTCGGACATTTTGTGAAGGCTAATAGAAAATACTTGGAAATAATCCAACATGGAAATGTATTCATTCCAAGGGCTTATAATAGCCATTTGTACGTTTTCTGGGCTCAAAAAGACCCTGAATAATATAAGGGCCACCTGATTCCATGGTAATCTTTCATTTATTCCCATATTCTTTTGTAATTTTTGATCCCTATAATAATAGGGAATAGAAGGTCACTTCCAATAAATTCCTCTTGTTTGTATTTTCCCTCGTTTTTTGGGTGGGGAATTACTTCGTTTTCCTAGAAAAAGATAAGCTGGGAATAGAATAGCCATTCGGCCCGATATTTAGTATCATTTTACAGATATATTTGGACTACAATACAGGATTTTATTCCTGGTACCTCTCTGTCTACGGTATTATTGCCTGGAGGAGTATTACCGGGTAATCTGGTGAGGAAACACAGATAATCCGAATTTATTGCTATGATATTTTCTCAAAATCCTCCACAGTTTTTGTCCAATTGTGTCCGATATTAATTCTTATAGAATGAGAATGGAGCAAAAGCCTATGACGTCAATAAAATAAATAGAGCAAATTTTTGTCATGACAAAAATAGCTTTAGTAGGTACTTACACGCGTGGGATACGTGTCCTGGAGAAAGAGCATGTGCTCATTAGGAACATAGTTTGTTTTGTTTGCTTCCTCTCATGATCTCTCTCTCTCTCCCAGAGGATTTATGGAGGCAATCATTTGCCTTTTACAACCCTTTGATAGCCTCTTCCCCGTCATGTCCTTGTAGAAGCCGGAATTTGTTTTCCATGTCTCTCCATGCAAATATCCCGCTAATGATTTCACCTTGAAAACATCAGCAACATCTTTCTTGGGAATATTGTAATTGCCCCATAGTATGACGTTGTCTAAAAGTGGGATCGTCGAAATGTTTACAGGGAGAGACAGTATTGCAATAGCGGGAAAATATAGACAGAAAATACGGGTGAAAGGAGGGTCAATAGAGAGGCTAAGGGAAAGGGTGGGAATGAAAAATAAATAGTAAAAGAGTGACAAATAGAAGATGGATAGAAAGAAGGGAAAGGAGCAAAATGACTGAAGGAAAGAAAGAGAAAAATGGCACAAAGAAAAAAATGGAAGAGAGAAAGAGAGAGAAAATCGGATGAGGGAAAGAAAAAAAATATGAAAGAGAGAAAGAATTGAAAACATGAAGCGGGAAGGAGAGAGAAATTAGGACAAGAGAAAGTGGAAAACATTTGAAAGAGAGTAAGAAGGCGAAAAATGGAAGAGTGAAATAGAAAGAAGTATGGAAGAGGGAAAGAACTGGAAAAATTTAGAGCGAAAAGAGATAGAAAGGGAGAAACATTTAAAAGAGAGAAAGAAAGTGATAAATCGAAGAGGAAAATGGAGCCAAAAATGAAAGAGCAAAAAATGGAAGTAAGAAGTATGGACGAGAAAAAGAGCTGGAAAAATGTAGAGCAAAAGAGAGAGAAATATGGGAGAAAGAAAGGGAAAGGCAGTTATTACAGAAAGAAAGTAAAAAGGGGGAAACATTTGACACAGAAAGAAATTAAAAAATGGGAAAACGTTTGAAACAGAAAGAAAGTAAAAAAGGAGAAAATACGTTAAACGGGAAGAAAGTAAAAAAGGGGAAAACATTTGAAACGGAAAGAAAGTAAAAAAGAGGAAAACATTTGAAACAGAAAGAAAGTAAAAAATGGAAGAGATAAAGAGAGCAAAAACTGGAAGAGAGTCAGAGGGAAAATGGAAGAGAAAAAGAGCTGGAAAAATGATGAGCGAAATAGAAAGAAATTTGGAAGAGAGAAAGGGAGAAACATTTGAAACAGAAAGAAAGTAAACAATGGAAGAGAGAAAGAGAGCGAAAACTGGAAGGGAGGCAGAGAAAAATGGAAGAGAGAACGAGAGAGAAATATGAAGGAAAGAACCAGAAAGAAGTATGGAAGAGTGAAAGAGAAAAATTATGGGGGGGGGGGAGAGACAAAGAGAAAAAACGGAAGAGAGAAAGAGAGAAGGATGAAAAACGGAAGAGAGAAAGAGAGAAGGATGAAAAAACGGAAGAGAGAAAGAGAGAGAAAATGAACAGGGAACCAAAGAGAAGAAAGCAAAGAGAAGAAAAGAAAACACAAAACGAAATGGAGCAAGAGAGAGAGAAAATGCAAGAGTGAGAACAAAAAGAAAGAGGGAAGGAGAGAGAGAATCAGGACTAAATACAGAGAAAAAATGACGGCGAGAGAGACAGTTGAGGATGAAATAGTGCGAGAGCTCGTTCTGGTCCACAAACCATTGCGGGAAATGCACTTGTCCTCCCGCAATGAAGAACTAATTGCAGCTGGTGTACTTAACGTCGGAGGAGATTACTGAGGAGGAAGGAGGGAGGAGTAGAAAGGGAGCGGACGGGAGAGTGATGGGAAAAATAAATACCCTTTCCAGGTGTCCTTCTTTCCTTCCCCCCTCCATCCATCCCCCGTGGAAGACGGAGGGGAGGGAAAGTCTAAATATAACCACGGAGATTCCATCCTGGAGACGATTTGTCATTAGTCCTTTACTGCCGCCACACATTTCCCCCAAATCTCCCTTTATTTCTCCCCTCTTTCTCTCTTCTCATCTTACCTTTGCTTTCCCCCAAAAAATCTTCATCCTCTCCCCCCTCTTTTGTTTTCTCCATTGGAATTTAACGTCTTTAACTACTCTCCCAGCCTTGACCTTTATACGCTTACGCATGTAATTTCCCTGGAAATCTTTCCCCATTATCTGTCATGTCAGGTGAGGAGGACGAAGGAAGTCGGGGGGGGGGTGCATTGGAGGTAGTTGAGAGGAGGATCTAAATGTGGAGGAGAAAGGGGGGAAACAAAAGGGACACTTATAATGGGAAATGAGGAGACTGTGGGAGGTGAAGGAGGGGTATAAGAGGGAGGTGAGAGGAAAAAGAGGAGGAGGAGGAGGTGGATACTGAGGGGAAAGCCGTACTCTGTGCTCGCCACTGCCTCTCTCTCTCTCTACATGTTTTTGATTTATTGCTGGGGGTAATATTTCATATGACTACGTAGGACTCTTTTTGCATGAGTTACTCCTTCATCTCATATATTACTTTCCCTCATATATTAAATATATACCTCCTATAGATTTATCTATCATATACGTATAAAGAAGAGGGTCTCGAGTTTCCCATGTGAAACCTTCCAGGTGGATTCCCCCTCACTCTTTCCCTCCTATTATTAGCAGGAGATTTTGAGTACACAATTTTTTTTATTATTATTAACCCTCCACCAAAAATACAATTCTTTATTTCCTTCATCCATCCGGGGAGAAAAAAAAAGGGTGGAGGTCCAAAAACCTTCCCATTCTTCCATTTGGTTTGGCTTTATTTCTAGATTAACGTTCCATTTCCCCGGAATGGGGAGAATGTCATTGTGGAGCTTTGCACACATATTTTCCTCGTATTTCCCATTTTTATTGTGATGTTCATTTTTTATGGAGCTTTCCCCCCTTTCTTTTTTGTCTTCGGATTCTCTCCGGGGAAAAGAAAAGAAATGGTTAAGGGGTGTAAGATTTATGAGGGCGGACACGAGACATTGTCTCCATTGGGAGATTACCATGTATTTTCCCACTCTCCTTGTCACCCAACAGATCAAATGGGGAGGGAGGCAATAATTTGAATTATTATATTTCCCTCCTTTTGGAATTATGTTCTTGTGTAAGGATTTTTTTCTTCTGGGGAGGGATTTAATCCTTTCTTGTTCTATGCCCTTTTTTGGAGGGAGCAAGAGGACGTTAATGGAATGGAAATGAGCGAAAAACCTCCTTGTTTATTTAGCAATTGTGTACAGAGAGCGCCTTTGGATGAGATGGAAGCCAGGCGTTGTGCCGTGAGGAGGATAAATATAGACAAGGATGTGGCACTTCCCTTTTTTTTAAAAAAAAAGGGAAGCTCAGGAGGGGAGCGAAACGTTTTTTTTTACTTTCAGAATATATTTTCTCGATTAGATTAGCATGTAACGGGAGTTACTGGGGGAGTTTCTCTGCTGTTGGGTGGTTGAGATGCTGGGTGGAGGGTTTGCTTATCAAAATTGGTGATACAGATATAGGACCGTATTGGGCAAGTTATTGATTGCTTTGTGGTCAATTTTTTGCCTTCTCCTTTCACTTTTTCCACATTTGGTTCGTGGTGGTGTGTCGGGGGATTTTTTTCTGCTGTTATTAGTATTTTTATTCCGCGTGGTTAGGGTGGAAAGAGCGTGTGTTAGTGGCTGGGCATTTGTTCGTGAGAATTGAACGTGAGTGCGTACTTGGACGGTCCATTACGGAGTTTCTCTTTCTGCCTCATCTCTCCCCTCTCTTTCTGTCTCTCTTGTTTTCTCTCTTTTTCTCAGAAAGCTATCTCTTTCTCTCTGAAAGTTTTCTCTCTGAACGTTTTCTATGTTTCTGTCTGTTTTTCTCTTTCTTACTCTCGCTGTCATTCTGCTGTTTTTCTCTCTGTTACTGTCCCTTTCACTCTGCTCTTTTTCTCTCTCTTTGTCTCTGCTCTTTTTCTCTCGCTTTCTGTCTGCTCTTTTTCTCTCTCTTACACTCTGCTCTTTTTCTCTCGCATTCTCTCTGCTCTTTTTCTCTCGCTTTCACTCTGCTCTTTTTCTCTCTGTTACTGTCGCTTTCACTCTGCTCTTTTTCTCTCTGTTACTGTCGCTTTCACTCTGCTCTTTTTCTCTCTCTTTTTCTCTGCTCTTTTTCTCTCTCTTTTTCTCTGCTCTTTTTCTCTCGCTTTCACTCTGCTGTTTTTCTCTCTCTTACTCTCGCATTCACTCTGCTCTTTTTCTCTCTCTTACTCTCACTTTTACTCTGCTCTTTCTCTCTCTCTCCGTTTCTTTCAACTCTTTCTCTCTGCTCCTTTTCTCTCTCTTTCTCTCAACTCTTTCTCTCTGGTCTTTTTCTCTCTGCTTCTTTCAACTCTTTCTCTCTCTATCTCTCTGAACGTTTTCTCTCTCTGTCTTTCTCTATAGACTTTTTCTCTCTCTGTCCCTCTGCTCTTTTGCTCTCTGTTTCTATCTCTCTCTGTCCCTCTGCTCTTTTGCTCTCTGTTTCTATCTCTCTCTGTCCCTCTGCTCTTTTGCTCTCTGTTTCT
>JAQGBT010007723.1:0-10631 GCA_034698585.1 Disparrhopalites patrizii
AGAGAGAGCGAACACGAGAAAAAGAGAGAACGAAATAGACAGAAAGAGAGAAATCGAAATAGAGAGAAAGACAGAGAGCGAACAAGAGAGAAATAGAGAAAGGTAAAGAAAAGGAGGGAAAGAGAGACAGTGAGAGAAAGTGGAAGAGAAAGTGAGAAAAGGAGAGAGAAAAAGTGAGAGAGAAAGTGAGAAAGAGAGAAAGACAGAGTGATAATGAGAGAAAGAGAGAAAGGTAGGGAAAGAGAGGCAGTGCGAGAAAGGGAGAGAAAGTTAAGGAGAAGGTGAGAAAAAGAGAGAGAGACAGAAAGTGAGAAAGAGAGAGAAAGACGAACGTGAAGCTGATAATGGAGCTATTGGGAGTTATCGGGGGGTTGGGAGGGGGGAAGAGTTGGATGTTGGTATGCATAATCATAGAGAGGTTGGATGTGACAGAGTCAATTACTCATAGAGAGATTGGCGTGCTTTTGAGAGCTCATAAAGTGGAAAGCGAAGGAGGAAAGGAAGAGGTGGAGGAGGAGGAGGAGGAGGAGAAGGAGGAAGGGCGAGGAGGAATAGGAGGAAAGCAGGGGCAGAGAAAGAGAGAGACTGACACACTCTTCTCGAATCACATCATTAATCATGAGTCCCATGAAAGCCACAACTTTACGTCTCATCGACTTAAATGCACACTCTACCCCCATATAGCTTTCTCTCTCTCTCCCTATGCACTTGCAGTACTACTTTGCCAATCATAAGAGAGAAAGTACGCGAAAGAGAAAGTGAGAGAGAGAGAGAGTAGAATATGAGAGTGCCGAGGAAAACGCCTCAACGTTTGTAAACTGCAACTACACGTAAGCATCTCCTTCATTCCACCTCAGCGTGGTAAAAGTAAAGGGGTATAAAAAAAGAATTTTTTCCCAGGCAAATCCCCACTCTCTCAATTAATTTCCAGGCATTAATTATACATGCTAACACTTCCACAACGTCTCTCTCTCTCCCCTTTCACTCACTCCTCCTTCTTCCCAAGTTTTTATAATACAAAACACATTTCGTCTCCTCTCAAACCACCCTTTCTTTTATAAATCCTTTTTCCCCCCAAAAAAATAACATTCTTGGTGAATGGCCGTGTTTCTGATTTAGAATTCTCCTCTTTTTCTTGGGACCAATTCCTTTTTCCCCGTGGCTCCTTTTACAAGCCCATGAGCAATTAAGAGGGAGCAGAGGGGGAGGGGTAGAGCCGGAGAAAGTGATAGGGAGAAAACAAAAGATTCTAAAGGGGACAAAAGTGTGCATGTGTGTCACTTTCTCCACTTCTCCATTAAAAGGAAAACACAAAAGTGGGATGGAGGAGATGAAAAAGCAAAGGGAAAAGTGTGATAAATACGTAAATTCATACTAATGTATACGTTCATATACGTATTCATGTACTATAAGATTTACAGATACATATATATTGTAAATTTTATTACCTGCATATTGCACATTTTCCTCCGGATGGAAACTCCATGGCAGCCATTGAGGGACTTGCATCTCCGGAATTGTTGGGTGATGCCGCCATCACAAGTGCGGGAGCAAGGACTCCAGTCGGACCATTCCGACCATTCATCACCATCAAAAGTCGATGCGAGTGAAATCTCAGCCTGAAAGTCAATCAAGAGAATTTGTCTTGGACTTTTCTTCTCTCTCTCTCCTTCTTTCTTTCTCTCATCTACTTGCTACTATTACACCACACACTTTGGACGAGAGACTTAATCAAATGAATGGCTTCTCTCTCTCTCTCTCTCTCTCTCTCTGACTCTTTCTTTCCCATGGCTTGTCCCACCGTACATACCACAAGGACACTGATTCACTCTCTATGCTCTGTAAGAAAAGAAAAGAGTTGAAGGAGGGAGGGAATGAGAGAGAGAGTGAGTGAGAGAGAGAATGAGTAAGAGACAGAGTAAGAGACAGAGTGAATGTGGTGGGTCTTTTGTACAGTGAAGAATGAAGGGTTTGGGTTTGAGACAAATTGCAGTTTGGAGCCCGTTGGAATTTCTAAATTTCTCTCTCAGGATTTTCTTCCTTTTGTCACCACATCCTTAGAGAGAGAGTCCTCCCTCTCCCAGCAAAAAATAGGTGGAAGGCGGAAGTGAGAGGAAGAGAGAAAGAGGGAAAGTCTCGGACTTTGTACACGGAAGGAAGAAACACAGGAGTCATATATTAGCAAAAAGTCTTGTCAACCTGTGAAAGGGAAGCCCACGTCCCCCTTTTCCCTTCTGGTAACTCACTCCTTTTGTTTAACCTTCCCACACTCCCATTATTTCTACACTTTACACCATTCTCCTCCGGGAATTCCCCCTCCCCCTCATTGCACACAGCACTCTTTCTTTCTTTCCCCCCAATATTCCCCCTCAAATCCCGCACATCCTTTTTTCCTATCTCACTTTCACTTACTTTCATTTAACCGTAGTAATTCTTTCTTTTCTTTTCATTTTCTCCACTCTATTTTCTAGCATTTTTTAGATCTACGCCACCAGTTTCTTTTCTTCTCCCAATCTCTCTCTCTCCTTCTCTCTCTCTTTCTCCCTCTTTCTCTCTCTCCTTCTCTCTCTCTCTTTCTCTCTCTCCTTCTCTCTCTCTCTTTCTCTCTCTCTTTCTCTCCCTCTCTCGTTCGTTCCCACATTTTAAATATTTACCTTCCGTCGAAGGCATGGATACACGAAGCTTTTTTTTTATTTTCCCTTTCCTCATTTTCATTTGTGTGAATTTAATTTGTTTGAAGGTATATCCCCCTCCCACTCTCTATATACATGTAAGGGGCTTTTTTGAGTCTTCTTTCTTTTTCCCATCTGAATTTCAAATCATGTTAATGTGAGAGGAAGGAGAAAATAATAAGAGAAATTGGAGGAATAAAGGGTAGGCGGAGGAGGAGGGAAATGAGGAACGTAATATGTGGGAGGGAGTCAGCAATGGAATTAAAACTGGGAGGGAGCGGAGGGATGGAGAGAGAGAAAGGGAAAGAGGGGCAGTGAGAGAGAGAGAGAGAGAGAGAGGGAAGGGACAGGCATGGGAAGGGAGAGAGCGTGTGTATGTGTATGTATAATGAAAGAAAAACGTGGTGAACCACTCGAGAGATTGAATGGAATGTCGCAATAAGGAGTGTGGACATTTATGTAAATGGGTGAGGAATGATGTGGAATGACATTATAATATTTTATTCCAAGTCAATGAATCTCGACCGAACGGCATGACAGCTTCAGCCACAAAAGGATTGCTTTCTTTCCTCTTTCTCTCTCTCTCTCTTGATCAGACTCCAACCCTTTTTCTTCCATAGCCACTTTCCCCGTCTAGATATCTCTCTCTCTCTTCCTCTCCGTCTCGCCCTATCTCTTTCTCTCTCTCTCTCTTTCTGACTCCTTGTTCTCTCTCTTTCTGAAATTCTCTGTCGATCTCCCTCTAGTTATACTCCCACATATTGGCGATCGCATTGGGAGTCTAAGAAATACAAAAAAAAAGCAAACCAATATCAAGCGTTTTGTGCAAGTAGATATATACCGGAAGAGGAGAGAAAGTAAAATCTCAGCCATTCACTTTCCCTTTTCCCTCCACTTTCTCTCTCAAAGATTTTCACCACTGGGATTGATCCATGGAGCAAAGGGAAGTCAGCACCAGGTAATTCTCACACCATCATTCCTTCTCATCATCTGTCTCACTTTTCCCAAAGTTCCTTTTACATTTGAAGTTTTTTTTTTTTAATTTTTACCTAATTTCATTCACCCACCTCTCCTCTCAAGTCCATCAAATGTTGCCCTACTTTCCCTATACAAAAAGAGTTCCACCTTGACGTCAGTGGGCGTAATCTTTTCCCTTCCCACACACATTGTGTGGAACCACAGAAGGGGGAATGGGAAGATCTCCATTGTAGGTGGAATAAGCCCTTGTATAAAATTTGGTCTAGAGAAATATCCCATGAACCTTCCCAGAACCCTTTCTCTTATTCCATTAGGGTGAAAAAAGGTAGGGAAAATGCATGGACAAGGTGATGAATTGTACATGCACAGTGAAGAATCGTAAGTAATCATCTCTATCCAGTGCTGATCCGCGAAATTCTCATCAGTACTATCATTTATATGTTTATTTTAGAAAAAGAAATGATCATCTCCAACGACAAAATAAAAACACTGTGACCACTTTTTCCTCATCTTGTCTCCAATTTTTTGTTTTGTTTTCACGATTTTTATTTTTAGAAGATTGGTTCCACTATGAAATGTATACGAAAGTGTATACGAAAATTTGTTGCACTATGAAAGCGATTACTCCTTGAATTAGGGCTGAATGGAGATGATCGTTTACGATTCTCCATGGAAGATATGTAAGGGTCCGTGCATACAGTTTACATGCATGTATGTGCATATTAGTTTCGACTTTTAGCGGAAATTTTGAAAACAGGAGATAAAAAATAATAATAATAAAAATAACAAATAACATGTCCATAATGCAATTGGAGGAGATGGGGAGGAGTGGAAGACTAATGTGAGGGGTAATGGTGGGAGATTGGAATGGTGGGAAAGGAGAGACAAAGGAGAAAGTGAAGATGCGTGTTTTTGCTCGGAAAAGTACTTGGACCTCTCGTGCTTATGCATGCATGTGTCTGGACCCGACTTTTGGGCTTTTCCTCTCATCCGTCACCCTCAATTCCATCTCTCCCGCTTTTCTCACTGCCTCAATAAAAGAAAACATCCATTTTACCCACCACATTCACCACACACAATCCTTTCTCCTCCCCACAAATATTTGGGCACGTATGAGATCGATTCCATACATCTTCCCCCTTTCTCTCTCTCTCTCTCTCTCACTCTCGTGCACTTTCACTTTCTCTCTATATATACTAAATATACAAACAAAACAGCACCCACACTTAAATCGTTGAGGGGTTATCCAAAATTCATCTCCATTGTGAGGACTTGGGATTGCTTTATCTCCACACATGCAGGGGTATCCAAGGGGAAAGTGAAAGCTAGAGATGGGTAAGGGCGGCAGAGAGAGATAAAGGACAAAACACAGACTAAGCCAAGTCAACAGAGCTCTAGTCTCGCTCACTATACTTCCACTTTCTCTCTCAATCTTTTATCAAATTTTGAAATTTTCTCTCGTGTTCCTTCTTCTTTACTTTTACCGTTTCTTACTCCTTATGTTTGTCTTTCTTTATCCCTTTCCCGTGTCTGTCCCACCAACTTCCTTTTTCTGTCTTGCTGTCTCTTTTGTTTTCTCTTTTTTCTCCCCGGCTTTGTCTTCTTTTCTCCCTGCATTTATCTACTGTATCCCTGGCTTCTTATTTACTTCTCTCTTCTTTTGCCTTTTGCTTTTTCGTTCCAGCTTTCTCTGATGTTTTTACTTTCTAACTTTCTCTTTCTTTCCCTTTGCTTTTTCTCTCTTTTATTTTCGCATTTTATTGCCTTCCCTCCTGCTTTCTTATTTTCTCCTTCTCTCCAGCTTTATTTTTCTTTCTCTTTTGCTTTTTCTCTCTAGGTTTATTTTTCTTTCCGTTTCACTCTCTAGCTTTCTCTTGCTTTTTCGTTTGATTTTTCTCTCTAGCTTTCTCTTGCTATTTCTTTTGATTTTTCTCTCTAGTTTTATTTTTCTTCCATTTTTGCGTTATCTCTCTACCTTTCTCTTTTAAATGTTCTCTATAGCTTTTTCTCTCTACCTTTTTCTTCTAAATTTTCTCTCTATCTTTTTCTCTCTACCTTTCTCTTCTAAATTTTCTCTCTAGCGTTTTCTCTTTCTTTAACCTTTCTCTTTTAAGTTTTCTGTCTAGCTTTGTCTTTTGTTTTTTCTGTCTAGCTTTCTCTTTTATTTTTCCTTTCTAGCTTTCTCTTTTATTTTTCCGTTCTAGCTTTCTCTCTTGCTTTTTCTCTAGCTTTCTATTTCTTTCTCTTTTGCTTTTTCTTTCCATCGTTCTCTTTCGTTTTCTCTCTAGCTTCGTATTTCTTTCTCTCTTGCTTTTTCTCTCCATTTTTCTCTTTTGCTTTTTCTCTCTAGCTTTCTTTCTTTTTTTCTGAGTTTCTCTCTCTTTATTTTCCATTCTGTCTCTTTTAGTTCCTCTTCTTTTCTCTCGTCCCTTGCCGCTCTATTTTTCTTACTTTCGCTGTCTACCCCTTTGCTCTCTCTTGTCGTCCCCTTTGCTTTCTATTCCTCTCCTGCTTTCTCTTTTTTCTGAGTTCGCTTTGTTTTCCCTTTCCATTTGTTGGCTGGATTTAATTTTCGGTCTTTGTTTGTAATTTCATTGTTTCATTTTCCTCGTTGGCACCCTTTTCCCTAGTTTTTTTCTATGTATGCCCCTCTAGTTTCACCGATATCGTTTCTCACAACTCCCCTCTATCCCCACAATCCGCTCCTTCCCTCGGTGTCACTCAAATTCGTTTTCTATAGTTGCTATTTCTGAGACAAAATGTGATGGAAACGTCTGGATTCCCCCTTGCTTTTAGCAGAGCCCGATCCCCCACATTGTGCTTGCTATTACAGGGAATGGGAAAGAATGGCGAAAGTCATCTGCTTTGTGTATCCTCCCCATCCCTCAAGTGAGTCAATTCACAGGGGACTAGAAAGACTTCTATGCCCGTTGCTCAAAAGGGTAAATAACAGCTTTATCATATTATATTGAGTATCTGTGCGAGTTCATGGGAAAAGCTATTCCCATGCTCGTCAAACGAATTGGCCTTTCCATACTTTCTGGATTCACTTTCCCCAATAACTTGTATAAAAGACTATAACATGAGTGGGAAAGTTTTGACGGAGGCTTAATAGCTTAATAGACCACATCATCGTTTCTTCCTGTTGCAATTCCCCATAAAACAAACAGCAGTCACAAGGACGTTTGCGGGGTTCAACTGCGGCATTATATAGACCATTTGCGAATTCTGTTGCACTTCCCCCCCCCCATTTCCCTTCCAAGCTGTTACGACCAAAATTATGGAGCGAAAAAAACTGGGTTTTCAGTCATTTAGAAAAATTGTAAAATGTATGTGCATAAATCAAAATAAACCATTTTCCAAGAAAACTAGTGCTTTAAAAATTTAATTAATGAGCGGACGTCATAGATAATATTCCTTTGACAACGTTCCAGAATGAGATGAGGACGAAGGAATCTGAGGAGAAGTTTTGGAGGGTTCAAACCCGCCAAAATCTCTTTGGAGAGAGAGAGAGAGAATGGGTTATTTAACGACAGGAAAAGCAAAGAGGAAATGAGAGCATGCATGCACAAGGACAACAAATACTAATAAAATCTTTTTGGCGGAGCTGGCACGAGTCGAGGCTGCCATGATGAAGAGACAACGGCCTATAATGGGCGAGGGGGAGAGTCAAGTCGCTTGGCATGTGAGGTGGAAAGAATGGAAGAAAAAGGAGAACAACTTATATATACAATAAAGAAAACAGGGAAGGTTCAAAAGGGAAGAGGGAACTTCCAAGGGGAAATAAGGGAATTGGGGCAAAAGGAGAAAAATGAGAAGAGAAAGTCCATATACCGTATGTTTCACGGAAAACGCAACCGGCTCAACTGCTTATAACTTCTCTACAACATGGCGTGAACATGAGATCACCAGCTTGTTCGAAGGCTAAGAAATCAAGCTTTCAGATTGATAAGTAATTTCATTGAAAACGATTACATTAAAAAATAATGACAAGTGAAACGCGTTAAAAAATTCTCATGTTAACATACGAGAACTAACAAATTTTCGTGCTGTGCAACTTTAATTTATGCAATATTTTCGGATTGTAAATTATAGCTTGTTGGAATTGTAAAAAGGCTTTTAGAATTGGTAAGTGTTTTCATCTGAAACATTGCCGTTCAAAAGATATGGGAAAATACATGAATGAAGTTTTTCCCATCTGAGCAAACGACACCGCCAGCATGCGCAACCCACGAAGAAGTGTTTTAAGGAACTTTTCACAAATAATCTCCCGGCGCGAAGAAAACTCCAGATGATGTCGATATTGCTTTAGTCAAATGATCTTTAATTTCCTGTAATATTTGTCATTATCAATTTCCTTAGTATTACAGTGACGTTGACAAAAGAGTGAAGGTTCTGGATAATTAAATCTTTCTGCAAGTACTTAAATTCAACTTTTTTCTCTCTGATTAGAAAGTAAAACTTTTTGCAGTAAAATCTCCAGATAGAAATTGAATTTTGCAGCTCGTGGAAAATTTCGAACAAGAAAGAACAGTACAAAAAAATAAAAATACAAAATTTCAAGCTCCCGCAAATATTGAAAAAGCTAAAATTGCACAGTACGAAAATTTGTTAACCCCATATGTTAACATGTGATTTTTTTAACGCCTTTCACTTGACATTATTTAAAACTCAAAGTTTTTGAATAAAACTACTTAGCAATTCTGAAAGCCGGACTTCTTAGCACTCCAACAAGCTAATGCTCTCGTCTCTACGCCTTTTTGTAGAGATGTTATAAGCAGAAGAGCCGGTTGCGTTTTCCGTGAAACATACGGTATATTGAACGGATATATAGAATCCCATAGGGAAAAGTCTCAATTGTTCCCCCAGCTCCCTCCACAGCAAATTTCCTCCGAGATCTTCCTCTGTGATGTCGGTCGGGGGAAATGGAGACAAGGACATTTTGGAGAGAGAGGAGAGATGTGGGACGGATAAGGAGGGACTATGAGAGAGTATCCAGGATAAAGTGTGGGGTGGGGTAGAGAGGGCTCAATTTCCAGGAAATACAAAATGAACGGCAGTTCCTGCGTATGGAGAGAGAATCCCTTTAAATTGCTCCACCAAATAGACGAGGACCAGGAGCCGGCGGAGGAGAAAAGAGCACCAAAATGTACATAATATGGACCATATCAGCACATTTCGTGGGGATAGATACGTATATATGTACAATGTTTGTTAAAGAAGGAAGCCACAGGGCTTTTGAAGGGACAAAAAGAGGGAATCCGAGGAGGTGGTTAAAGGGAATCCTCGAGAATGTCGACATAATTTCCAACACATGCATTCTGAGGGAGGAGGAACAAAACCTTTTATCTGTAATAAGTAAACAAATACCAAAACTGAGTCCTCCTCCTCCTCCTCTCCCCACACTTATAATCTCCTCTGACTCTTCCACCCCGTTTCTTCCCTCTTCTTTTGAAGTCATTGTATTATGAATGCCAGAATTTACTATTATTATCCCTTGAAAATATCCTCTCTTTAGGTCCCCACCTTATCAGTTTCGTCTCCTTCTAATATTCATAAAGGCGTCCTTTTTATGACAAAAAAAAAACCTTGTCAGACATCCCAGACGACGTCCAACAAGTTCTTTGGAAGTTGGGGGGAAAGTGGAATCTTTTTCCTAACCGGGAGGTACTTTTTAACCGAAAAATTATATGCCAGTTGAATTGCGTCTTTTGATCACTTTCCATTTTTTTTGGAGGTCTTTCACGTCCATCTTCTTTTTGATTACTCTATTAAATCTGGGAGCGGGAAATTTCATTTTCATTGTACTTATATATATATATATATGCATATACCCTTTTTCCCAATGGGAGTCTACACGTTCTAGAAAAAATTATGCCAAGGACGTCTAAGTCCATGCAAAATGTGCATTAAGATTGTTCGTGTAGTGCTTAGCTCTAAATTTCCGTGTTGCGTTATTTTTCCATTTTTCCAGATCTCGGGTGATCAAATTAATTTTCATATTTTACGTGTAGTTTTTATTTTAATTTTATTTTTTGCATTTTTATTGTGATAACTTTAACTAAACTCACTAGGAAAAAGTTAGTCGTGACAGAGAGATGGAGAAAGAGCGAGAGAGAGAAGGAGAAAAGAGAGAAAGGAGAAAAGAGTAAGCTTGCGTGGACTAGAAAATACCTATTTATTAAGGGAGGAAAGGGAGAGAGAGAGAGAGAAAGATCATTTATTAATAATAAATTGTACCTCCTGGGCTTTTTAGTGCGCACCCAGCCTTGGCATCTATGGGAAATGGGAATAAAACTGGAGAAATGAACTCAGTCCGTTTTGACTCCATACTTTGTCGTCCACACCAAAATACATGGCTTTTGATAAAATTTTACGACTTTCTCCACGTGCTCACAGTATTCCGGGAACTTTTTCATTATTACAATCTCCTCTTCTCCAGAGCACATAAAATGTCTCCCCCACCACCCAACTCGAAAAAGCCCTTTATGGAGCACTCCTGGAACATTTTGTCAGGGAAATATTTAATTCTTTATTTATTTAGCTTTTCCGTGTTTCCTCATATTTTTGTTTAGAAAAAATTACGAAAGAAAAAAAAAGTATTTGTATTCTTGGGTGGTGTGACGCAGAGGATTTGGTATATGGCAAAGGGAGGAAGGAGACACGAAAAGAGAGAAAGAGAGAGAGAGAGAGAGAAAGGAAGGGAGAGACGGAACATTTCACGCACGCTGCCCTCTCCCATTCCCCTTGCAAGAGTGTGTGCAGCGTGCATAACAATGAGACAACTCAATTCCAATGATTACACTAGGACGGTGTGCATAAAAAATAGGGGTAAACAAGGACAAAAACGAGGGAGAAAATACAAATGAATAAATGAGGTCCACACCAAGGAGATTATTATTAAGGGAGTTCTACCATTATATACAATACTTGCATTTACACACAGTGAACAAGAGAAAGACTGAGAGAGAGAGAGAGAGA
>JAQGBT010007724.1:0-10629 GCA_034698585.1 Disparrhopalites patrizii
TTGGCAAATGGAAACTTCGTCCAAAACAATGTGTAACGTATAATTAACACTGTGAAATACTATGAGTAAACAAGCAAATAGGTACATGTATGTAGGTATGTAATCCACCATGTGCACGTGCGTGAGTCGTCGTACGGATGTGTGAAAGAAGATCCGTAAATATGTGCGTGTTCAACCTTCATTCAAGTTGAGAAATTCATTCATTGGTCTTGGATCAAAATTGTACATAGTAGTAGTTGGTCTATCGCTCTCTCTCGCCTTCAGCGGGACTACACCATTTGTAGTAGCTGGAGTTTGAGTGCCTATTTTAGGTTATTACCCCTTTATAGCCACATCTTCCAACAGGTTCCGCTCCTCCTACTCTGTTTTTTACCACGCCAGCATACGACTAATGTGGAGGACGTAAGCAACGAAAGCATGCAAAGACCCTAACCGGTCCCTTGACGTGTTAAGCATAAAAAGGCTCAACCTATCGTACTCGTTCTTTACCCTTTGCTGCCTAAAGTTCTACCGCTCACACTGGTTTTACCCAACTACATACGAAAATAGAAGCATGCGGTACTTACATAGGTAGAGAAGAAGGAAGGGGGGAAGAGGCCAGTATGTGTTCATAGACCCAAAGTAACTTTCTTCGCCTTGAAATTTTCTTTTTTTATTCTGTCGTTGGTAATAATAACAGAAGAGACCTGCACAAATAGATTCTGGCGTTTCTTAGAAAACCTCCTTTATAACTCTAACACTAAACGGAAGACGAAGTGTGATCATACCAATAGCGCACAAAAAAAGAGTTTCCCAATCCGCTTCGTTTTCGAGTACATACACCGTACAGATAAGGACTGTGTTGGCAAATTGATTAATTGCTCTGGAATGAAAAGAACAAAAATGAAGTTTGGATATTAAAATATGATTTAATAACACAAGCGTAGGATACGTAGAGTCGTCGGTCGTCGTAGATCATTAATCCCTCATGTATATGTATATTTAACACAAAGTGGACAAAATAGGTCTACAGACTTTCACTATACGAACTTTATCTTGCAACATGTTAACTTTTGAAATCTAATTGGCATATTGTAGCACTCTAATTTGCTGAAAATTCAGTTATTTTCACAAAAATACTCCAGTACCCTAGGATCTACCACTGCGCCAGAAATATTTGGAAATATTTTTTTTAATTCAAAAATATAAGAAACATTAGCTCGTGCAGTTGCTTCTTTTTCCCTCGCAAAATTTGTTTCTTGGATTTTTTATGCCGTTAATCGCTTTTGCTTCTAAAGGTTTCATATGTATGAATATACTCTCTAACAATACTACAACAATGAGCAATATGATAATCAATTTTGACTAGTAAGTGTTTCTATTTTCGAGGAGATTGGAGACCAACTAAAAATGCATACATATGTGCACGTAACTACATAGGTAATGTAATAGGTATGGCCAAACATTTTTCTTCAAAACTTTGGAGAAACTCACTCAATGATGAAACAAGACAAAATATGTCAGAAATTGTTATACTAGGAAACTAGACAATACGTCTGACCACCAAGAAGATGCAAAGGGTGAATAGTGAATAAAGAAGCCTCAGAAACAGAAGCTCCATGTTTCTTTCATAGTCTTGTCCCACCCCCAATAAATGAATTGATATCAACTTGTTTTTTAGTTCAATATTCATCAAGAGCAAAGTCATATTTTTCTCTACGTCTTTGTAACAATAATATGAACTTCAGTTAAAGCTTTATATTTAGTGGAGACTGTATCTGAAAGTACGCATACATGTCCTGATAATTTATGGTGAAAAACTGCGACGCCCTAAACTCCCATACAACACAGTTTCTCCGAATCAAAGTCAAGGTTTAAACAAATTGAAGGAAATCCCAGTCAAGTGCATATGCATTTGAAAAAACTACAGCATCTAATTATGGCCCAGTAAAAGTAAAGAAGACCATAAAAACAACTTAAAATGCACGGAATGGGATATGAGAATCTTGGCCCTGGAGAGGAAAGGAAAAGTGGTGTAACCATTTTACATACACAGTACATTGTCAAAGTATTCCAGTTTTTTTGTTCGACTAAGCGATACTTACATACATAACGTAATTTTATACAAAAAATCTTCCTTTCTTGGGCATATTACTCCCTCACTATACATATTCTTAAGGAGGGTCCAGTAAAATTCAGGGAGAAAAAAGGGATCGTGAATGCAATATAGGGGTAATGTGTCCTGAATATACCTTGAAAGGGATTTTCTCCACGTACCACAGGTTTTTGTATACATAAAAGTAAAAAAGAGCAGAGAAGCCTGGACAAAAGGGTCATGCTATTTTTTTCCCTTTTTTACCCTCAAAAATATAAAGGCTGTAAATTTTAAAGAGAGAACAAGAAAGAAAGCATGACCGACGCAATCTGAGCAAGTAGCACAAGGGTTTGAAAAACAGGCAAAAATATAAGTTTTTACTCACTTGTTTTGAAAGGGATGATATTTGTTTTCTGTACTCTTTCAAACTACCTCAACCATATCACGAAAAACTTTTCATATGGACCAAGAAATTTGAAAAAGAAAAAAAAAATTAGGAAAGCCTCCAGGAGATTTACGAAGGTCCTCCAAGTTCTTACAGGTATAAAGGGGCAACCGGGGTGCATGAAACGATAATGTGTAATTAAACCTTAGCTGTATTTCCCTAACCAAAAACTAGTATGATGGACAAAGAAATGGGCTTGTGGAATATTTGAAGTAAAAAAACGTAAAAATGTGATCACTGCCATACCGTGAGAATATTGTATAATGACCCTACTTTAAAAAGGGGTCACACATATACAGGTTGTACTTAAAACTGTTTTGCATTTCAGAGCGTCAGGTCCTTGGAATAAAAAGGGTTTACTTTTTTTCAAATGTCATGCAACTCTAGAGTCTTGACAAACCTATAACATGCTGGTACATACAGATTCCTGACTGAACCCTTTCAAAGACTGAACCTTTTCCCCAACGGTTGGGGCTACCTGTCTCGACAAATATGCACATGCACCAGATTTATTGTTTTACTTTGAGGTAAGAACTTACAACTTACGTACATTTACCTGTAACATGACCTTCAAAGTTTAACACTCACGTACACAGCAACAAATTGTCTCAGGCGGTGGCGTTAGCCTATTTCTTTTGTTCGAAAATATTTTGCATGTGTTAAAGCCTTACTTGCTAGATTAAACTGAATCTGAATTATAGTGCTTCAAAATAGATATGGGGTTGCGTTTAACCAAAAAAAAAAAACATCTAACATTTTTTCCACAGATTCCACATATGTACAAGTTTCAAGTTTACACAATGGATTTATGTCATTGCCGTTGATAGCTTCCGACGCTTCACTGCCATCAGCACATACCTAAACAAGCCATCCCGGATTAATAATTCATTAAATTATTAATAAAGTAATGAAGTTGACCACGCCGGCTTGTTGTGTGAGTATTGCCCTATCCTCACAACAGTTAAAACTGTTAAAAGTATTTAAGCAATTTAGAGATCAGTTAATTTAATACCTTCCTCGTAGGTCCTTACTTGGATGAATTAATATAGCTAGATTCATTGGGAATAGGATGGATGATGGAGATGGACATGCATGAAAGAGTAAATCAGCCTACATTAGTACTACAAACACAGGTCCTCACATGGAATTAATAAATACAGATTCCTTGCATCAGATCAATCAGATTGAACCAAATTGTTTTCACTCTATTATGTAAAAAGTAAATGTATGAAGAAAGGTAGCCTTCTCATAAAAAAGGCAAAGCCGGGTGGGAATAACCGGATTTGATTTAACTACATATTTACTAATACGTAATAAATAATCGCGGGGGGGGGAGAGAGAATATTATAGGTACAACGAACAACGTGCCGGCACTTTAAATAATAAGCATTTAAAAATTAAACCTTATACACTATAAATTAATATATTATGCATATGAATTATACATGTGTATGCTGAATGGATTTTTACCGGAATTTGCATCCGAACCCGAAATGTGTTTTCCTTAACATGTCATGATTTACAATCACATATGATATTTATATACGTAAAGCTAAGAATCGTTCATGCCTATAGCTTACCAGTACATTTAATTTAATCAGAAACATAGTACACAAAGCATTTTAATGGAGAATAAAACTATTATTATGTAATGGAAATTATGTATGCTGGTTATATTTTTGAAACAATAAAAAAAATGTAGAACTTACCGATTAAAAACACCAAAAGGGCATGAAAATCAGAGATTCTTGGTGCAATTCTTCACTATTGTATATTTGTGTATGATAAAAACGGTGTACACCGAGACTTACATTTTTAACAATGCACCACAAATTTTCAAGATATGAATAACAGACCACATAATAATGTAAGTATTGCTCCTTTTTTTTTTGCTGTGTGTTCTCTTACATTCCAACTTCCAACAATGACTATAGAATGGACTGTCAACGTATTTCGGGTATAAGAAAGAACACGACTTCTCAATCCACGGGAAAACGATTATTGAAATTTTTTTTTTTTTGAAAAATATGTGTACATCCGCAGTATTTATGGGAGAAACACGAAACTATATAAATACATTTGTTGAACAAGTGAAACCGGGTATCTAATGCAACAATAACAATAATACTACAGCGATATATATATTTTTTTACTACGAATTTTCTCAGCGTCCTCCTGTTCCCCCTCCCTCCATTAAATGAGTAAGGAGCAGGAGTATTTAATGTGTTCTTATATTCCAGAAAAAAAAAAATGACTGCGTACTTAAAAAAAAGGAATTTTCCTTCAAAATGGCTCCCTTTTTTTTTTATTTATTACCTTTTTTCTACACTTTTAAGCCACTTGGAATCTGGAAGAGTACATATATATCTTCCTTGCCTTCAAGAAAACCATTTGACCATGAAATTTAAGATAGATTTCATTATTGACTTACCGCACAGACCCCTCGCGATTTTTATTCCCTTTTATGTAAACTGGAGAAAAAAAAGGTCTTTCCATAAAGCCTTGATATTTGTATAATGTTTTTCAACACGTTGAAAACATTTGTAAAAGGGGATATTTTTTATACTCGACAAAAGCGAAAAGACAGATAAAAACATTCTTTTTTGTCCAAGCCTTTTCCTGTATGTATATTCTTGACAGATTTATTGAGGACTTTTTTTAATAGACTTCAAAAGTTGACCTGTGTCATTTTACAGGTATAAATATCAATAGCAATTAAAAAGCAAAGTATTTCCGAATAATCCACATCATATTTTCCATGCCTTATTTGCCCCTTTTATCCCGTTCAACGTGAAAAAAAAGGTGAAAAAAATTTGGGGGTGAAAATATGGAGCAAAAAAGTGAATTGAAGATTTGGGTGACATCTGCAGGGGGAAATCCTGATCATTTTGAGTGACGTCAAAATTCAGAAAGGGAAGACTGAAGACACTTGAAAGCATGCTTTTTTCCGTATGTGTCTGTAAAGGCCACACGCTGGGACGTCTGTGAAGGCTAAAAAAGAATTTCCGTGAAGTGAGAGGTGGGTTTCTTTTTTGAACAGAAGTTAAGAGAAGATCATTAAGAAAGTGTTCTGTTACATTTTTTGGGAACATATTGATTAGTTTTAAAGGCAAAAAAATGCCTCCGAAAAGATCTACGGAAGAAACGGATAAACAAACTAGGATAGCTATAGTTAATTCAGATAAATGTAAGCCGAAAAGATGCCGGCAAGAGTGCAAGAAAAGTTGTCCGGTGGTTCGTATGGGTAAATTGTGTATAGAAGTGGCTCCGAATGATAAAATTGCCAAAATCTCCGAGGAATTGTGTATTGGTTGTGGTATTTGCGTTAAGGTAGGTTTTTTCCTTCATAGTTTTCTTTTGATTCAACGTATACGTGGATCTTAAATAGTTTGATTTGAACCTAGTTTGAACCAGTAATATGTTAGGAAATCAGTTGATTCAATGACGTATGGTGAGTGTTAATGACTTGCCGTAATATGGAATTCGGAAATGTTGACCGGGCTGGTGGATTATTGTATGGGAGTTTTTTACCATCGTTTTTTTATTATTATTATTGTATAGAAATGTCCTTTTGAAGCCATCACCATCATTAATTTGCCCAGTAATCTGGAAAAGGATACTACGCACAGATATTCACAAAATGCCTTTAAGCTTCACCGTTTGCCTACGCCACGACCGGGAGAAGTTTTGGGGTTGGTGGGGACCAACGGTATTGGTAAATCCACCGCCTTGAAGATATTGGCTGGGAAATTGAAACCTAATTTAGGAAGATTTACGGTAAGGAAGTTCGTTTGTTGTTTTAGCATTAATGGGAACTGAATTGTTGCTTGTACGGATGATTTTGCAGATTGTGGTTATGATTTTGGTTAAAATCAGCCTTTGTACCTTATCTTATTCAAAATGAAGAAAGTTTGTGTAATGATGGTAATAGTAATAACTTAATAACAATACTAATATCTGTCGGATTGATTATTACAGGATGCCCCGGACTGGACGGAAATTTTGGCCTATTTTAGGGGTTCCGAACTCCAAAATTATTTCACTAAAATCCTTGAGGATGATTTGAAAGCACTTATCAAACCTCAGTACGTGGATCAGATCCCTAAAGCTGTTAAAGGAATTGTAAAGGAAATGCTGGCGAAGAGAGCTGACATGGAAAACCAGAATGAGATCCTGGGTCTCTTGGGTATGTATTAGTGGGAACAGCTGTGAAATGTTTTAACGTTTATGGGAGCCGAGCTAATGCTTTTCGTTTTCCTTCTAGATTTGAGGAGTGTAGTTGACAGAAATGTAGGTGATTTGTCGGGAGGAGAACTGCAGAGATTTGCGTGTGCTATGGTTTGCGTCCAACGAGCAGATATTTTTATGTTTGACGAACCCTCCAGTTACTTGGATGTTAAACAACGTCTAAACGCTGCCGTTACAATTCGGTCACTATTAGCACCTGACAAGTAAGTAGTTTCGATGGCAATGATTTTCATGTGTTTTAATTCTACCGTATTATGCAAAATTGCCGAGACACTCATCCCATTAACTTTGTCTGCAGGTATGTTATCGTGGTCGAGCACGATTTATCTGTCCTTGATTATTTGTCCGACTTCATCTGCTGCTTGTACGGAGTACCAGGGGCGTATGGTGTTGTGACAATGCCTTTCTCAGTTCGCGAAGGTGAGGATTTGGTATTCTTTGTTGCTATTTTCTTTTATTTTATTTTGTAACTAAAGTAGGGATTACATACTATGTTTTTGTTTTTGAATATATTGTAGGTATTAACATATTCTTGGACGGATTTGTGCCCACGGAGAATTTGCGATTCCGGGAAGAATCTTTAGTTTTTAAAGTAGCTGAGTCGGCAACAGAAGAAGAAATCAAAAGAATGAGTCGATACGAATATCCGACGATGTCTAAAACCATGGGGAGCTTCAGATTAGACGTGAAAGCTGGACAGTTTACAGATTCCGAAATTTTGGTCATGTTGGGAGAAAATGGCACCGGAAAGACAACTTTCATCAGGATGCTGGCTGGGAAACTGAGACCTGATGAGGGTTCATGTAAGTGTTTAGGAATTTATGGACTTCAGGACTCAATTTTCCGAAGCACAAATTAATAACCAACATTTTTATACGTTAAGGCGATGTTCCTGTCCTGAATGTGAGCTACAAACCCCAGACGATTAGCCCCAAGCACACGGGGACTGTTCGCCAACTTTTGCACGAAAAAATTCGTGATGCCTACATTCATCCACAGGTAAAAATTAATCCGAATATTTTTAACGTATTTTGTTGCAATGGCGAATACATGTGTCAGCACGTCGTTGGTAAGAAATACCTGATCATTTTGGTTTGCAGTTTATTACTGACGTAATGAAACCACTAAAAGTCGAAGATATAATTGACCACGAAGTTCAGACCTTGTCCGGTGGTGAATTACAGCGCATAGCTTTATGTTTGTGCTTAGGCAAACCTGCCGACGTATATTTAATCGATGAACCTTCTGCATACCTGGATTCCGAGCAACGTTTAATAGCCGCAAAGGTTATTAAGCGGTAAGTGCATGTTTGTATATAGTTACAACGCTGTTTGACACTGTTTCATGTTAGACTTGAAGTTTGTACCATCAATCATTTAATGTTTACAGATTTATTCTTCATGCCAAGAAGACGGGTTTCGTTGTTGAGCACGATTTCATTATGGCAACTTATTTGGCGGATCGTGTTATTGTTTTCGAAGGACGGCCTTCTATTCACACTACTGCGAACTCACCCCAAAGTCTTCTTATTGGAATGAACAAATTCTTGGAATTGCTAGAAATAACGTTCAGGCGGGATCCCAACAATTATAGACCTCGAATTAACAAAATGAATTCCGTGAAGGACGTGGACCAAAAAAGAGCTGGTCAATACTTCTTTTTAGAAGAGTAAGGGGTTTATCAATATTTGACCTTTGAATCCCTCGAAAGTGTCTGGCTTTCGTTTCCATTGTAGCTAGTTGGTAATAACACCGCAATTTAAATTTCGAAGAAGCTACAAACGTTTACATATAATTTATTGGTATGATGTCATTTGTACTACCAAGATTTTTCTTCCGAATAAATAATTTTACAATATCTGTACAGGTACATGAAATTGCTTCATTTTTTAGGCATCTGAAATATGTACAATCATATTGAGAAACCTTTAAATGACTGCATTTATTTACGAAATATTTCGATTAGTAGGGCATGCACATATACATAAATATGTGCATCTAACTTTTAAACTTACTATGTTACTATTAACAACTATTACAGGTATTACAACCCATGTTGATTTTTCACATTTTCAGATATTAGAAAAATCTTCGTGTTTTCACATTTCCGTCGAAAGTGCGATTGTTTTTACGGTGTTAACATGCAGACTAAAACCTAGCTACGGCCCGAGATGTAGGATCTCCCTAATGTGTGCAGGCGGACCAGACCAGCGTAATTACATAATATTACATCCAGGAAAGAAAATATAAGAAAACAAAAGAAGCAACGATATGCTAATGGTAACAAGGACGTTCCGGGCCCAGTGACACGGGTTTTGTACTTATTACTTTTACCTAAATCTACGCTCTCTTTTGTTAGTTTATGTTTACAGTGTGACGGAAAAGGATTTTATACTTATTTATTATGTAAGGATAAGGATTGTGAAACAGAAATTCTTTTTACTAATGTTTACCAGCAAAGTAACCAAATGTTTAACATTAAACAATACGCACCATAAGTTACACCGTTACACGTATGACAACTACAACAGTAATAAATGATTTATCAACCTATAATTTTTTGTAATAATTATAATTATGGATTAAAGCTATGGATGACCGCGGCGACTTAACGTGTTGTGTTTTGTATTTGTGTTGAAAAGTGTTTGTCATCACAAATCTCATGTTCGGTACCGCAAATATTTAAGAGCACTACGCGTGGACACGCACCGATTAACACCCACTGTCCATTTCTCCACAGGGACATGACCTACAAATGTTTCAAAAATTGCTTTCTTTGACCACTAACAAATACATATGTATAATAGCAAAAAAAATTGTTAAAGAAAGTACCCATGTACGAGGCGCTGAGTGACTCCCGGCATCTGAAAAAAAATGGTGTGACGGAGTTTGTGGTACTGCTTACTGTTATTGGCAAAGACGTTATAAAAAATGTTCAAGCTATACCTGTACACAGGGCTGCAACGATTAGGGGCAGCTGTAAGATAAGAATGAAGTTGACACGGACTGCACACCTGGGCCAAGCCCAGGTCTTGCGGGTAAAATGCTCCGGAAAATGTGTCACGTGCTTCGGCTTTGGCGTGCAGAAGAGTAAGCGGATGCTCGCCCAACACATGTTCACAACCATCAATGCAAGGAACCCAGCCTTTAGGAAAGCCTGACCCTCCTCGCTTTTTACAGTTGATCCGCGAACTCACCGGGCAAAATGTGCGGCCATAGAATCTACCACATCGTTCCACCTCGCCTTTATCATAGTGGAGAATGGACTCCGGAGTTTCCAGGCAGCAGCTGTTGTCACTCTGGCCTTCTGCCGAATTTTGCTGCGTACTCACTTTCAGTTGATTTTTCTTCTCTCGGCGACAAGGATAAGGACTTGGAAACAAGGGTCGCTGAAGATTTGCTTTCAGGGTTCCCTCCAAGCCTCGATCTCTACCGTACGAGCTTGTACCGGATGGATATCCTTCGTGGATGAGAGCTGCGTCCATATACCGGGGCAACATGATCCTGATCCTACATTCCAGAGTACATTATTAACATCTCTATATACCTATATAGAATGCACTGCGCAAATGTTCTATATAAATATAAATACCATTTGATGCTACTGTTACGTTGTCGGTGCCTATAACTTTTAAACGACTGAATGTTTCCATCGCACCTTGCTACACGCTACAAGTGCCTAGCACACCCGGAAGTAATAACAATACTAGGATAAAAATACTATTTTATCTATGTATACAGAATTTTATTATGGCTCCAAGTTCCAGTCCCACAAGTCCCATCCAGATCCGACGAGAACTGGCCATGACGGTTTTTCGGACACAGTTCAAAATTAGGCGTTTTTTTTACTGGCTTTCTAATAG
>JAQGBT010007725.1:0-10627 GCA_034698585.1 Disparrhopalites patrizii
TCTCGGGGGGTTTGTGAACACCGTTATAGTGCGAAAACCGTTATAAGGAGGTCCGTTATAGAGAGAATTGACTGTATATCATATACAGTAATACAGTGGAGTCTCTTTATAACAAGTCTTTTTATAGCAACTTTTCTATATAACAACATTATTTTTTCCGCCCTTCGTGCATATAAGCTACATATTTTATGTTCTATATAACAACTTTTGTGGAGTCTCTATATAACAAGTCTCTTTATACCAACATTTCTCTGAAACAACGTTATTTTTTCAGCCTTTCGTACATGTATGGTGCATATTTCAAGTTCTATATAGCAACCTATCCCTATAACAATATTTTTCGCCCTTCCCTTCAGAGTTATTATATAGAGACTCCATGTATAGTCCAGCAATTCTTATTCAAATCAAGACACGCAATTTCAGTAGACGCAACCTGTGCAGGAGGAGCTGAGGAAGCTCTCTGTGGCTATGACGGAAGGAATCCGATCATAATGGAAGAAAACGACCTTTGTGGTTCGGATAAGAAAAGGAGAAAGCGGGGAAAGTGAAAAGTTTTCTCCTGCAGAAAGACAATACAGGCATTTCGAAACAAATGCAAAGACGCTGCTGGAGTGATGAATGGAGAGTCTTAATTATTCTGTAGAAGCTTTCCCAATCAACGTCATTCCTAATTTCTCTTATATACATATAATGTGTACATTCACATACTATTATTCCTTATGTAAACCACTTGTGCATACAAGGAAGACGATACGATTCATTACTACCATGCCTTATTGAAGAATTGTTCTGCCAAAGTAAAGGCAAAGAAAAAAATACTTTTAGACTTTCCCTTTTGCGTACAAATTGGCTTTTATTGATTTTCGTTTCTTTTGAAGACATTTTTCTCATGGAGCATACGTACATAATTTATAATTGCTTGTAGTTTATAACAAAGGAAAATCCTGGAGGTTTGGCATTTATTCTTATTTCTTATTACTGTGTAAATCTCTTGTCACGCTTCGGGACGCTCTGGGACGCTCCCGTTTTATGCGCCAAGCTTGTAGCAAAGGCAGTCTTGGGGACACCGACGAAATAAAACGTGATTAAAAATGAATACAAAAAATACGAAAAAAATGAATTTAATGAATACAAATGAATATATACGTATACATATATTCATTTACGTATACACATATGTATATTATAAGACGCAATGCATAAAAATGAATACAAAATATTAATCACTTAAACAGAGATCTGCATCTAAACAGAATTGCACAAAAAAAATAAAGTATTTCAAAATTGGCATCACTATATATGTATGTACATATACATACATATGTATCAAGTAGAATCTTATATAAAAGCATATTACATATTCGTATGTACGGATTAGATATTAGATATAAAAAATACAGGGTTTTAGTTTGAAAACCCGCGAGCCCAACGGCTCCAAGGAAAATCGGAAACGAATTCAGGCAAAATGATCATAGCTGGATCAAAACAGGGAAGTCGTTAAAAACAATCAAAGTATAAAAAATAATAAAGGAAATAGCTAAAACTGCAGTTTTTAAAAAGAAACGCGAGACAAATTTTCAGGGAAAATGTTAACGACACCAGGCACTATGATTCTTTATGGTTTTGCATTTTGCTCAGCAAATTTTTGGTCGGCAATGAGTTTCACGGATTTTCGTAAAACAAAATCAGAAATGTTTTGGGCGCAAACAAACAAAAATCTCCAGGCTAGAGAAACTTGCAAGTTTTACATCACTGCATGAAGCATTTTCTGGAAGAAAATAAGAGTCGTAGGACGCCGTACTGTACGGAAATCTCCGGATATTGCGGACGGGTTTCAAACAAATTGCTTGCAATGTATGCCGGCCGTGAAATGACCTCGTCATTACATGATTTGTCATACTGCGTGGCATATTCTAATTTGAATCTTATTGTTCTTTACAGTCAACTCTCGCTATAAGAACACCCTATCTGCACCAGAAAAAGTGCTCTTATAAGGAACTGCTGGCATATAGATAATTAGTTAAAAAATATTAATATATTAATTAATTAAGATTATATTCAGGCTTAACTTTGATAATTGTCCAAATTCTAATAATATTTACACAATTTGGCGAAAATATTTACATTTTAGTAAGAAAAGAAAGAAATTGTGCTGGTATAGAGTTCCTGTGCTGTTATAGTGAAAAAGTTGATGTTGAAGGGATACCTGAATTAGGCAATAATGCTCTTATAGGGAGAAAGTGTTGTTATAGTGAGAGGAATGTAACCGAAGGAAGAAAATATCCTGCTGTTATAGAGTAACTACTGTTATAGCGAGTGCATTTATAGAGAGCGCACTTTACATGGTAAAGCTGTAGGATTCAGCACTGCTGCTATAGAGTATACCTAAATGCTCTTATAGGAAGGGCCGGTATAGGAAAAGTCGACTGTACAGTGGAGTCTCTGTATAACAAGTTCCTTTATAACAAATTTGTATACAGAAAAATTTCTGTATAACATTTCTAAATAACAACATTTTTATATAACAACATTATTTTTTGCACGCACTTTGCATATTAAAGCTGTAGGGGGGATTCAGCACTGCTTGTGACCACTCAATGTTACCCGAATTTATTTGTCCCGGGTCTGAATGGGCACGCCAACACAAAGTATGTATCTTATAACAACCCGGCTTTTTAATTAGTGGAGCTCATCAGTAAGAACATCCCAATTGAGGTGAAAGTTATGACATGGGGATGTGGGCAGAAAATATTTCTTGGAAAACCCCTCCACCTTTTCCTTTTATACAATGGAGGTTGTGGCGATGTGAATATTTCCTAGAAATCTACGGCTATATTTGTGTACGGAAAGAGGGAAGACATCAGGGAGACTCAGAGAATCAGATAACACCAATATAATGCTTCCAGAATTAGCTTTTGATCCTTTGACCTTGATATTTCTTCCAGGTTAAACATTCACATAGATGTCCTGGGGGCTTGGCATGTAGCGGATATTCCTTTGGATTCTGGTCAGTCCAGTGCGCCAAAAGGGTTTTATGGGAAAGTCATATTCAGTGGAATGGCAATTAATTAAGTTTAGGCAATGCATGGAAAAAAAGCTCTGGTTACACTTTCCCTTTAGGGAATTGAAGGACGATTTTAACAAAAATATTTATATTTGATGAGCAATTGCCGCATTTTGGAGCTGTGGCACGTGAAGACGAAATTTTTATATACAATTACATATATGTATTTTTACAGTATTTATGTATATAGTACAGTAGAGTCTCTCTATAACAAGCCTCTCTATAATAATACTTTCCCTATAACAAGATATGCCATTCTCCCGTAGCATTTAAACATTATGAACTTATTCCATACCTACAGCATTTTTTCTGTAACAACATTTCTCTGTAACAATGTATTTTTCCCCGCCTTTCACAACAGAATTCAAGTGTTAGAAGTTCCCTATAACAACATTCATTTTTTGAGCGGGAAAAATGGTGAAACTAAACACCACGCTGGAGCCAAATCATCAAGTTTCAATTACAATTCTGTAATTTGCATTAAAACACTTGAAAATATCTATTTAAGATGGGATTTTTGTACTTTAGTTTCATTTCGCCCCAAAAATTAGACATGTTCTGTGTAACAAAATTTCTCTATAACAACATTATTCCTCTTTCCCTTGATTGCTATAGAGAGACTCCACTGTGCTTCTAAATTATAAAGTTATTAACAAGGTATGAAAACAGAATCGGTATTCGAATCCGAATCGGTGTTATTTCCATATTTTTCAATATTTTAACCGGAATTAGTATTCATATTTTTGTCCGAAAAATATTTTAATTGGAATTCCTAATTACAAACGCATTTGAAATTTAATTTCGTATAATTTGACATTTGTATTCCAATACTTTATTGGTATTCGAAAATTCTTTCATTTTGTTGTTAATTCCCGCCTTCGGACAAAGTTTTTTTGGCAAAATCAAGGTATTCTAACGATGATTTTTTCAATTGGCAGTAATATAACTATTTCGTCCGTAAAAGCATCGATTTTTGCAAAATCAGTTTCCCAATCAATTTATAATTTTGTCTATTGATTTTGCGTTTATTTTAAGCTACAAATTATGTCAGATTGCATTACGAATATACTTTTAAAAGTATTCGAAAAGTATTTGAATACGTATTTATATGTCTAAATATGTGAATAAAATTGTATTGGAATTCGAATTTATATTTTAGGTATCCGAAATTTGAATTTGTATGCAGAATTAGGAAAAACGCGTATTTTAATTCTAATTTTAATTCATATTTTTTCGGATGTCATACAGTGGACTCTCACTATAACAACCCTGAAGGGATGGGCAAAAATGGTTGTTATATGTTAAAGTTGTTATATGGAACATTTAATATGTAAACGACATACATATACTAGGGGCTGAAAAATAAAGTTGTTATGGAGTAAAAATGTTTATAAGGAGAGTTGTTATAGAGAAAGTCCACTGTACCTTGGCTATAAATAGTAAAAATGTAATAATTGCCTATAGTATATGCAGACAGAGCAATTTTCAGGTTCAAAATGGATTCAGAGATTCAGTCAAAACCTCTTTTCAGAGAATTCAGTCTACTTGGAAAGTCTTTTGTTCAGGAATTCAACGAGATACCTCCGTGGATGACCGGGTTTATTTGGAAAGGAGGAAACCTTGTTCAAGCCACCAATGACGGCCTCTTCTGCGCCGACCTCTTCCACCGACAATTGACCAAGTCCTTGAAGCTCGTCCGGAAGTTCTTGCTAAGAAAGGCATAAAGGATGGGATTGATGGCGCAATTGGCATACATAAGAAGATGGGTAATAGCCGTGAGCAAATGACTCGTGTCACTCGCAAAATTATACTCCGAAAGGTAATTCTGACAAAGTTTCCGCACATGATATGGGAGGTTACACACGGCAAAGCTCAAAACAATGACCACCAACATCCTCACAACAATCTTCCGGGGCCGGGTGCTATTCACCTTTTTCACCCGGGAGAGCTTCCTCTTCTGAAGCGTCCCCCCCGGAGGCCCCCCGCTGCTCCGCCATCCCCGACAATGGGCACTTTGGAAGGAGGAGTTCCCGCATTTGAAGCGGCCATTGACTCCCTCCGAGGAGAGATTCCGTCGTGGGTTATCATTGTGGTCATTCGAGAGGACCCGTCCACCCCCGCAGGACCCGGATGTGGGAATTGTACTTTCAGGGGCAACAATCAGGTGGATTGTCACGGATTGGTGGGACAGGCGGAAATTATGGATGGAAGGGGTGGGGGTGATGTCCCCGCTGGTAAAGTACCCACTACAAGGGAGTCCCTCCTCCCCACTAAAGGAATCCCCGTCAACGGCCCGCGGTCCAGTCTCCGAGGACAAAGGATCCTCCTGGACCAATCCGGGCCAGGAATTCACCGTATGGAAAGAATCGTACGTATTTCGGTTGAGACTAGGCAGCCTCCGGGGCTCCTTCCTGGAGATGGACTTTCCGACGGGACATCCACAGCCAGAATAGGATTCCTCCGGGGAGTCCTTCCCCTGCTTTTTCCGGGACTGTCCGCTCCCCGCCTGGATTTCCTCCCCCCGATCACTCCGCCTCCGGTGCTTCCTGGAGAGTATCAGGAATTTCCAAGTTCCGGATGCTTCCGACTCTGAAGTCTTCCCTTCCGGGAGCATCTCCGAGATGGGGACGATTTCCTCGTCCTGACCCACCTTCTGGACATGGTCTTGATCCCGGTAGGCGCATCCGGAGGTGGAGGTGCAGGAGATTGTCCCTTGGAAATGGTCTTTGTCCTCATTCATGTAGTGACGGATGCAACAGCGTTTCCCGTGACCCCGAATGACCTGTGACCCCCCGGCTCCCACCCGCCCACCGACATGGCCGTTGTTCACCAATTTTAGACAGGGATTCTCTCCGGGATTAGCGGGATTACAGCCGGGATTTTCTAGGGAAATATTCTCATTTATTAAACTCCCGGAACAAGTATCTCCGGGAGGGGGCTGAAGGGAGGATTCGGGATTCATCTCCTTTGTGAGCTTCTCGCTCTCTCGGAGGAACATCCCGATGCGGGTGTAGAGGACGGTGATGACGGAGATTGGGAGGACGAAGAGGACGACGAAGTTGATCATGTCCGCCGTCTTGGAGTCGTAGATGCTCTCCCTTAACACACAAATCACTTGGGCGTGGAGCTGACCGTCGTCGTAGTTCTGGATGGGGATTTTGATGGTGCGGACGTAGTAGAGCCTCGGGAAACAGAGAAGGGCACTCACGCTCCACACGAGGAGAATTATTCCCTGGGAAAAACATACATTTTTAAAAATCATTATTATAGCATCAAATGTGGGATAAAAAATCCTTCGTGCTAATAAATTGTCATTTTCATTATTTTTTGAAAGAGTGACTAATGTGCCCTTTTTGGATTGCTTCGTCTAATTCCTAAAGCCTACTTTCACATTACAGTGGACTTCCTCGGTAACGGGCACCCTGCTAACGATTTTGGCTATATAAATGTGGTAGAAATTTGTACCCCCAAAGACTTTCTCTAATTGCTTATATGCAAATTTCTGTTCTCTATATGAAGGTTTGTTTGCTGTACATAACAGGGAAAATTTGCTGATTTAAGGGGAACCGTTGTAGACAGAGTCGATTGTTATATTTTATTAACGGGTTCGAAATATCTACTGAGATCATTTAGCAGCTTTGTGGTCACTAATGAACCGAATAACGAAGAGGAAATTGAAACACACCGGGAAAACTTGGGAAACAAAACCGAAAACATCGACAAAACAGGAAACCCGAAAAAAACGATCAAACAAAAAACCGAAACAATTGACAAAACAGAAATAAAACCGAAAAAATCGACAAAACAGAAAAACCGAAAAAATCGACAAAACAGAAAAACCGAAAAAATCGACAAAACAGAAAAACCAAAAAAATCGACAAAACAGAAAAACCGAAAAAATTGGGATACAAATTGCAAAACAATTGCTAGAAGCTCAGGAAATTAATCTAAAGAAGATCAAAGAGCAGCGAAATCTAGAGCAAAACTGAGGTATCTAAATTTCAAAGTGACTATTATTATTTACCAGTTGAAAAATTAGACTAACTTAATGAAAAGCAAATAAGTCACGAGTTAGCCGTAAAATTGATGCTACAGACGGAATTACGGTGAAAATGTGATGAATATGTAGGTCAATATGATGAACATGTGCGGATCTCTATAACAAACATCTTCCCATGTTCTTTGTACATTTTATGTTGCAAAAATGTGTTCACCCTGAATAAATAATAGTAGTCCATGATGCAGAAAAGGTTTTGGTGTACAAAGAATTCCCTAATAGATGCACGCCTCCACTTTTTCCCAGATGAAATGCCTCGTTGGGTTGTTTCTAAGTTCGTCATGAAAACAGAAGCTATGGAAGCTGGTATGGAAGCTCTGATCCGGTGAAAGTACGTGGGATTTCCAGGTTCAAATTGTTATGGGCCAAGTTTGCATAAACATTGCATACGGGTCTGCTACCTACACAAAGAATCCCTTTTATCACGTCTTCTCACGCCTTTTATATTCTTACGTTTTTCTGCCAAAGCTCATTTTACGCTACTACTGTGCGTGTTAACCATCTTCGAACACTTTTTACGGCAAATTTATTCAATTTGACTTGTGTGGGCTCCATTTTCGTATTTGTTTGGGTGAGCACACATGACATTTTATTTACAAACTAACAGGAAATTCTTTCACGGATACATGGCTACAGACACGCTCTGAATGGTAATGGAAAAATTCGGAGGGGGGAACTTTTTAGTTCTAACAGCAGAAAAGCAATTTTTCTTGTACCGTATGAAACCATTTAATTTGCAGGCAGAGTTTCATTACGGATGTACCAAGAAAGGATATACATATAGTATGACTTTTTGGTCATTTGTTCTCTCAATTATGGAATAGGAACACAACGTATGTTTTGTGTAGAATTTTATTGCGAATCCAGGAATTTTGTTCCGACCATTATTTTTCAAGTTATGGCAGATTTTTTTAATTCAAGAAATATGAATTTGTGACCAAATCAATTTTTATTTTCCTTCCAGGAACAAACATTATATGTTCAACGGCTGTGGAAGATGGCAATGGCGTGGTTTATGCACAATATTTTATTGCAGATCTAGCAAATCATATCCCATTCCAATTGGATCCGAATTGACCAAGTTATGGTGATTTTTCCGCGGCAATTTAAAAAAAACGAATATTTTTTGGATAAAATCAGCATTTTTCATTCTGCCATAAAATAATTCCAACATACAGTCAATTCTCTCTACAACGGACCTCCTTATAACGGTTTTCGCACTATAACGGTGTTCACAAACCCGCCGAGACCATTTCAATGCTAAAATCTTCCTCGATAACGGTTATTTTATAACGGTTTTTTCGTTATACCGGGGAAGGTCTGAATCCCCGACCAGTAGATGTCTTTTGCTATAACGGTTTTAGGCCACGCCCTCACACGCTATACCGTTTATTTCAAATTTCCGAATCCCCGCCATAAATTCCTTTTTGATATAACGGATTTTCGACCACGCCCTCACAAGCTATACCGGTTTGATCAAATTTCTGAATCCCCGCCATAAATTCCTTTATGCTATAACAGTTTTTAGCCCACGCCCTCACACGCTATACCGGTTTTTCGGTAATTTCGAATCCCCCGCCATTAAAACCGTTTTTTATCGGTTTTTCTTATACCGGTTATTCGTTATAACGTTTTTTCTGGCTGATGTTTGCTTAGCCGTTATAGAGAGAATTGATGGTAAAAGACAATTTTGTGGGCAACTTTCGGCCGCATTTGAATGATATTTTTTCAAAAAAACAAATTTTTAATATTTATGTCTGAGTGTTTCATAATTCACGAGCCTTTCGGGGACAATATTATTTTAAATAATTTATCCCGGGAAAAACCAGAAGCAATTAATTTGATCTAACTCATCATTAAAGACAATAGATAGATACACTATCTATAATTATATTTGGACCCCTCGAGGCTTGTTAAAAATTAGATTTATTACAAAAATTCTCGTATTTTTAAAAACTGTGGAAACATGAAACATTTGTTCATAGAGGCAAAACGAAAAAACATCGATTTTGTCGAAAATGGAATTTTATTTTATGTTGTTCAAACAACTGCCATAACTTGGTCAATAATTTAGATCAATTTAGAATTAAGATGGACCGATAATTTATAAAATGGTTGGAAGCAAAAAAATGAGCGCAAAAGCTCCAATTTATTCCTTTAACTTATTTTAATGGAAATTGTTATATTCTTTTGGAAGGGACAAGCTCATAATTTAGCTTGATTTTGAACGGAGTTAAGAGTTAAGAATCGGAAATTTGCACTTGACAATTAAAATAGAAGAATGGTTAAACAATATCTAGTATTATCAAAAATTTCGAGGACGTTGTTCCGTAAAAATTTCTAGTTTCTAGAAAGTACTAAGAATTGCTAAGAATATTCGAACTTGAAATTGAATTTGATACCAACATGGAATTCTATCGAGCAATCCGATTCTACAAAATATCCTTGTTTTGGCGCAAAAACTACCAATTCTAAAAGCTTGACATTTCAGCCGGAGAAATACCAGCTCTCCAGCACTCCAATTGGATCCCAAAGGAGGACTCTCTTAAATTAAGTCCTGCCAAAATGCGCAGAGAACTTTTGGCAACAAGCATAAGCACTTCCTTAAGTTCCAAGCATTGACCCGTGCTCATACTCGCAAAAACAAAATGTTGCAAGTAAACAAAATGTATTTACAGATAAACTTGCCCTCACATGCTGAGTGTGTAAAGCCTTCCACCAAGAAAATACGCATCGTCCGGTAAAGTGAAAGCAAAAGTAAATATTCATGGAGGCGTGATACGAACTTTGGCACTTTTCCTGCACTATGTTCAAGGGGAAAACATGCTATAATGAATCCAGTTCAGATTTATTTGTTTTTAGCAACATCATTGAAGCCTGTTATCCTTTCAGGGAGAGCAAAAGCAATTAATGCTTCAATGCCTTCTTTATAGTTTATAATTTTCTTCGTCATCCTTGAGTGTCCACGGAACGGGCAGAAATGCATAGCTTTGTGGTGGAATCCTTGAGAAAATATTGCGCTGTCTCAAGTGGATTCTTTACCATGTTATGTATGTGTGCACAGTGGAGTCGATATAACAAGTCTGAAGGGAAGGGCAAGAAATATTGCTACAGGGAAAAGTTGTTATATAGAACATAAAATACGTGTGTCGACTAAAAAGTCTTTAGGTTTGGTATGATAATGCAGTCGGAAATCAAAATCCTGTACATTTCTGTAAACTCTAACTCCATACATGTGCGAATGCAAAATCTTGGTCCTCTAGCTCCAACCACTGCCGAATAGTGCGGTTGCCAATTTAAAAAGTAAAGGAAAAAATTGATTTCACCAAAAAAGAGATCAGAAGTGGCATTAAATATTATTATTATTATTTTATATATATTTATATTTTTATATATATTATTTTATATTATTATTTTAAAAGAGAACAACGGTATGAATTTCATTGAAATTTAGCATCGCTGATTCGTGGCTTCCCCTCTTCCATTTACAAGGTAAAGCAATAGGT
>JAQGBT010007726.1:0-10627 GCA_034698585.1 Disparrhopalites patrizii
GAAATTTAGAGGGAAAAATAGTGATATAAATTTAGAGAGAAAAATAGTGAGACAAATCTAGAGAGAAAAATAGTGAGTCAAATCGAGAGAGAAACATAGTGAGAGAAATTTAGAGGGAAAAATAGTGAGAGAAATTTAGAGGGAAAAATAGTGAGAGAAATTTAGAGGGAAAAATAGTGATATAAATTTAGAGAGAAAAATAGTGAGACAAATCTAGAGAGAAAAATAGTGAGACAAAATTTAAAGAGAAAAATAGTGAAATAAATTTAGAGACAAAAATAGTGAGACAAATCTAGAGAGAAAAATAGTGAGACAAAATTTAGAGAGAAAAATAGTGAGACAAATTTAGAGAGAAAAATAGTGAGACAAATTTAGAGAGAAAAATAGTGATATAAATTTAGAGAGAAAAATAGTGAGACAAACTGAGAGAGAGAAATAGCAAGACACCTGAAACAAAATGTGAAAAACCACGAGGAAAAAAGCACAGAAAGGAGAGGCTGGAAGAAAAAAGTTAAGACAAGACAGAAAAACGAGGAAAATGAGAAAAAAGAAGGCAAAAAAGAGGGAGAAAGAGAGGGAAAGTCAAAAGTAGGAAACGTGGCGAGAAATAAAAAGGATAGAGAGCTCGGGAAAGAGGAAGGAAGAGAGAAAGTTTGGAGAGTGAAATTTTAATAAAGGAAAGGAAAAATGATAAATGTGAAACAAAGCAAACCGAGAAAGTGAGGGAGATGGAATATTCAGAAAAAAATTAAAAGTACAACAGAGAAAAAGGAGATGCAAGTAATGAGCCGGACAGAAAAGGGGGAAAAGATAGAGATAGTTTAGCCGACAATAGAAAAAAAGGGTGAAAATGGTCACGGCGAAAATGACGGGGTGCATCTCGTTGTCTTTGCCTAAAAACGGCATGTGTGCATGGGAGAGAACAAGAGAGGGAAATTAATGAGTTTTAATGTAAAAAGAAATTAAAAGTGACACTAGGGACGGAGAGAAAGGGATGTGAAGGGACGCTGAAAAAATATTGACAGCAAGATAATATATAAATTAAAATTAGAAAGTGATGTGAGAAAAAAAAATCCTGGGGAAATTTTTTGTAGATAGAATTTTTATTATGAACAAATCATCTCACAGGGTGTTTGCTATCTCGCTTAACATCTTCCTTTCTATCTTTCTCCCTTTCTCTCACCTCTCTTTTTAGTCTGATTTATTCCTTCTTTATTTTTCTCTGATGCCCAGTTTTGTATTTCTATCCAAATACAATTTATTTGTTCTCTCTGTTTCCCATTTTAATTTTTCTGTACGATTCACTTTTCCTTTTATTTTTCTGTATGATTCCCGTTTTAATTTTTCTGTACGATTCCCCTTTCCTTTAATTTTTCTCTCTAATTCCCGTTTTAATTTTTCTGTATGATTCACTTTTACATTTATTTTTCTCTCTGATTCCCTTTTACATTTATTTTTCTCTCTGATTTTCGTTTTCATTTTTCTTTTTGTTTCGTTTTCATTTTTCTGTTTGATTTTAGTTTTCATTTTTCTATCTGATTTTCGTTTCCATTTTTCTGTCTGATATTCATTTCCATTTTTTTTCTGATTTTCTGTTTCATTTTTCTTTCCATTTTTCCTTTTGATTTACGTTTTCATTTTTCTGTCTGATATTCTTTTCCATTTTTCTTTCTGATTTTCTGCTTCATTTTGCTTTTCATTTTTCTCTCCGATTCCTTTTTTCGATTTTTTACATTGAATTTCAATTTTGTTTAAATTACCCTTGCTCCTGTCGCCTTCTCTGTATTTTCATCTTGGGTTTCCTTGCGTTTACAATTCCAAAAGATTTTCTCTCTCCCTTGTCTCTTTGTTAACGGATCTGGATTGGGTCTGGCCTAATAAAAAAAAATACCTACATCTGTTGGATGATGCCAAGTCATAGTATTTTTTTCTTGCCTAACTCCTGCATGCACGCATGCAAATAAACATGCACAAAAAGACATAATTAGAATGGGAACATGGACTTGCCCCGCATTGATGTGTTCCAAAGTAGTTCAAATCCTGCGTGAATCCCAACATTTTTATTCCTTCTGCGTGTAAAGAGCACGAATAAACGGGGATGTCTTGTCTATAGAAAAGTCTCAGAGTTCTAAATTAAATTCTTTGGCCATTTACCATATCTTTTTAATGTTATTGTCCCTTTTGTTTTCATCCCAGCCCTCACACAAACACTTTGCCATTATTTTCTACGAATTCGTGCACCTTTCTTTTTTTTCCTCTCTCCTTTTGGACTCCTTCATTCACGAAGAGTCTCAGGTTTTTGTTCAACAGTTGACATGGTTTATTATGGGCAACATAGTTTTGTTGTTGTTGGGGTAAAAAAAAAAGGCATGTGATAAATTCCAGGAACGCATTTATACTCCTTTTGTACTAATAGTTAATTCTTAAGCCGAGTAAAATGCTTGAAATGGACATTCTCTTCACACGTTTACTCGGCTTGTACTTGGAATATGGGCTACCTTTGCTTCTCTCGTGAGTTTTTTCACATGCAATTTATGGGTACAGAAATCTTCCGTGAGCAATTTACAGGTGTGAACACGAACATGATGGGGGGAAAGGTTCCAATTTAAAATGTTCTGTACGTTTTTAATATTAAATTTTGGCCCTGATTTTTCTACCCTTGCCGGTCTCTCTTATTTTTATTGTCTCTTCTCTCTTTCTGATTTTTCCTCTCATTTGCTCTGTTTCTCCTTTTTTTTTCTTTGACATTCTATCTGCATTTCTCTGCACTTGTCCTTCTCCTCTCTTTCTGTCGTATTTCTTCCTTCGCACGTTTCCATTTTTAATTTTTCCTCTGCCATTTTTCTTACTTTTCTCTTTTTCGTTCTTGCGTATCTTTTTATTTTCTCTTTACTGTTTTCCCTTTTATTTTTCCTCTCTCGTTTCCTCTCTAGTTTTTTATATTTTCCTCTTTTCTTTCTTCCATTTCACTCGCTTATCTCTTTTTTATTTATTTTTATTCCTGTTACTTTTTTTATTTTCTCCTCGTTTGTTTTTTTATTTTATCTTCATTTGTTTTTTTATTTTCTCCTCGTTTGTTTTTTTATTTTCTCCTCGTTTGTTTTTTGATTTTCTCCTCGTTTGGTTTTTTATTTTCTTCTCGTTTGTTTCTTTTTTTATTTTCTCCATTTCTGTTTTTATCTTTTTATTCCCGTTTATTTTTTTATTTTCTCCGTTTCTGTTTTTATCTTTTTATTCCTGTTTCTTCTTTTATTTTCTCCGTTTCTGTTTTTATTTATTTTTATTCCTGTTTATGTTTTTATTTATTTTTATTTCTGTTTATGTTTTTTATTTTCTCCCCGTTTGTTTTTGTTTTTATTTATTTTTCTCTTGATTCTGCTTTTATTTATTTTCCTCTTGTTTCCTTTTTTATTTTTCCCTCTATTCTTTCCTTGTTCGTTTTTCCTGTTTTTCTCCTCAATTGGGCCTCTCTTCCCCCCGTTTTTGTTATAACCTCTCCTTTACCCCCTTTTATTTATGTTTTGCTCTTATTTTCTTGTTTTCTTTCAGGCTACCATTTGATTTATTCCTCTATTTTGTCCAGTTTATGTTTTTCTGTTCTCTCATTTTATAATTAATTCTCGCTCTTTTGTCTTTAATTTCTTCTCTTTCTCTCTGACTTTTTCCTTTTCTTTCTTTTCGCCAATTCTTCCATCCTATCACCCTTTTTTTCACTGGTTCTGCAATTTCAGTTAGCTCTTTTTGTCATGCCTTCGTTCCTTTATTTAGTGTATTAGCTACACTTGGTTTGCTCCTATTTTGTCCCTATTTAGGTCTGTATTTTCATTATAATAAATTGTTCCTAGCCGTTCCTTCATCTCTCTTGAAAATCCTCCTTTAAACGGGGCTGACCGTGTCTGGAAGCGGTGAAGGCCACCGTGATAATTAACCCCAATGGAGCTTTTCATGTTATCCCAAAGCATCCCTCAATCTCAACGTAGGATTTAGTGTCCATGTATATTTTTATTGTGATTAGTCATAATAGTAGTAATCACCTAAACATCTCTAGAGCAGTCATGTTATTTTTTTCTCTCTCTCTCTGTACATAACGAGAAAGGTTAAGAAACATGAGTTTTAGCAACTCACGGCTTGTTGTTCTTTAATGGTTGCATGAGTCTCTTTTAAAAAATATATAAATATATGGCCATTAAAATCACACGCTTCTCCTAACCCTGGGAAAAGGTGTTGCTCATTGAATTAATACGGGGTGGGGAAAAAATTGGCATGAACATGATTTCAAATGTCAAAAACAAAAAGAGTGAATTCTGACTGAACAAGTGCTTTGGGGGGTTGAAAGAGTGAAGATGAAAAAATGAATGAAAATTAATCACTCCCAAGCCCGGTGATTATGGAGTAAAAAAAAAAAAGGGGGTTGGGACCGAGAAAAAAAAATTTGTATGAACATGAACAAAAAAGGTGTTTTTATATGTTTTTTTATACCATCAAAAAATACATTGTCCTCCCGTGGGCAAACAAGTAACAAGGGGTGGAAAGTTTTAAATAAAAAGCTCTATTTTTGCCCTTTAATCATGATCAAGGGAGAGAAATTTTCTCAAGAAAAAAAAAAGTATTTTGCACGTTTTTTTTTTTTACTTCTTGTAACCAGCCCAAGATGGGAGATGATCATGTGGTGTGGCTGAGGGGAGTAATTTTATGTAAATTGCATAATCACTGGCTCTGAGCGTGATGATGCATGAGTTGGACTAGCAAGGAAGGTGTTGTTGTACTTTATTTCTTCCTTTTTCGAGGGGTGAGAGACTGAATAAAAAAATGGCTATTGATTCTGCACATTCCGATTAAAGGGACAAAAGGGAGAGAAGCCCCTCATTGTCGTCCTTTCATGTGCATCGTGTCTGGAAAAGAAGCCATTTGTACATTTATTTTGCTATACAGAAGGAAATTGTGTTGTCTTTTATTATGAAGAGAGAATTAAATTTGTTTTTGGGGGGAATTGTTGAAGGGAGGCATTGAGGAGGAGAATCAACATTGCTCCTGGACATGATTCAATTTTCTGTCTCTCCTCACTCTCTTTCCGACTTCGGGCCTCTGTCGCTCTTTGTCCGTCAGTTGCTTTGTTATCTTCTCATTTATTCTTCCTACGAGTCTCGCACTCACTCTCTCTTTCACAATCTCTCTCTCTCTCTTTGACACTGTCTCTCTTCCCATCTTTGCATTTTCTCTCTCTGCTGCATTTCTCTCACTTTCCCTATATTGAATTTCCCTTTCTTTTTTGCGTTATCCCTCTTTTTCCCTCTTTCTCGCTCTTTCTCTCTCTTTCTTCCTCTTTTTCTCTCTCTTTCTCGCTCTTTTTTATCGTTCCTCTTTTCCTATCTTTGGACAGGAAAAGTTGTGTTTCTCTCCTTCTTTCTTCTAATCTCTCTCTTTTTCTCTCTCTCCCTTTCTTTCCCTTTTTTGTCTCTGACTTTTCTTTTTCTCTCTGTCTTTCTCTTTCTGTCTTTCTCTCTCTTTCTCGCTTTTTTTCTCTCTCGCTTTCTTCCTCTTTTTCTTTCTCTTTCTCGCTCGTTTTCTATCGTTCCTCTTTTCCTCTCTTTCTCGCTGTTTTTCTCTCTTTCTTTCTTCTAATCTCTCTTTTTCTCTCCCTCCCTTTCTTTCTCTTTTTCGCTCTCTCTTTCTCTCTCTCTCTCTCGCTCTCTCTCTCGATCTTTCTCTCTTTCTCTCTCTGCTGCATTTCTCGCACTTTCTTTCTCTGTTGAATTTCTCTTTCTTTGTCTTTTGCATTTTATCTCTCTTCTTCTCTCTCTGCTGCCTTTCTCGCACTTTCTCTCCGTGCTGAATTTCTCCTTCTTTCGCTGAATGTCACCCTCCAGCATTTCTCTCTCTCTCTCCTAATCTCTGATTTCTCTCTTTGCTCCAATACATTTTTGTCCAATACATTTTTGTCTCTTCATTTTCTCTCTGTTTTATTTACAAACATTCCACCTTTTTTTGTCTCGTTTCAGTTTTATTTTCCCATCCTTGTCTTTTTAACTTGAATTCTCGTCCATCCCTTCATTTCCCTCCTGGATTTTTCCAGTTTCCCCTTCATTTTTCTCGCCCTTTCTCTTTCTCCATCATCTCACCCATTATTTTCATAGAAATCCCGCGTCCCCCGAGAAATTTGCAATTTCATATCCTTCCCTGGCTGGCTCTCTCACACGCCTTTGTCTCCGTCCGTCTTTCCCGTTTTGTCCACTCTCGCTTTGTGTGGTGCTATTTGTGCCTGGCCTTTGTGCCTTGCAGTGGGCCTAAACCCTTTGTTTCTCCTAGTTTCCTCTCTTTCTATTTCTCTCTCTCTCTCTCTCTTTTCCCGGGTCGCACTCCCTTTGTCACCGTCTGCAGTGAGGGAATGAGAGAGGGAGAGAGGATTAATGGGAATCCAATGTAGAAGACGTGCACATTGTATAATTCCGTCATTGTTTTTGGTGAGGATGTAAGGCACATTCGAGGAGGAGAGCGGAGTAAATTCAATTGGGAAATAAGGCCACGCCATTTATGACGAGTTTCCTCACATTTCCCTCAGTTTCTCTCTCCCTCTCTCTCTCTCTCTCTCTCTCTCTCACTCTTTCGCAGTACGTGTGGCAATTTTCCTCTACAACTGTCTTTATGGTTGAAAAGAGTGCAGTATAAATTTGTATATTGTTCCAATTCTCTCTCTCTCTCTTCTCTCTCTTCATTTCTCTCTCTCTCTTTCTCTCTCTTCAATTTCCTCCATCTCCCCTTTGACGACATGAACACACCAGGGAAAACATCTGTGCTTGATCTGCCTCGAAAAGATTTGCTGAATTGATTGCATTGTATTGTAAAGGAATTTCCCTCCCTCTCCACTTATACCCATTACATCCGTATATAAGGAAATTGCCTTATGGTATAGTAAATGTAGCGTTAAAGCCGGGTGTGTATTTTTTTTCACAATTTGAATGGAGAAAATTGCCTCTAATATTATGGTTGAAGAAAAGCTGAAGTCAAAAAAAAAAAAAAATACAACTTCGCACATTTCCCCCCACCAATCCCTTTTGAGGAGCGATTTACTAGAGCTAATATAATGGGCCAGCAAAAAGGGGTGAATGTGGGTGAGTGATGGCTTCAATGGAAGACGAATCACGTTCAGCAGTCAGTCATCATCATTTAGGGTGTGCTCCAAAACTCTTGTCTGATGGTGATGATAATTCCATCGATAGCACAAGTGACACATGAGAGCCTTCCAAACTGACACTGTTTCTCCAATAAGTGCCCTCCAAAGGAGTGTTTTTCCACGGAGGCTTTTGACTCCATTTATTGGCTGGTAAGGAGGCTCTGTTATCCGTTTGAAATTCCGCGGGTGGAAAGGCAGGAGTTTAACCCTTTGAAATCACAGTCCCTCTCATTGTCAAGTTGAAGAGATCTTTTCTTGACGTGAATGACCACTTTAAAAGAAATGATTCTTGGAGGGGGGGGAGACTAAAAATTATATGTGAAGTACTAGATAGTCCATTGAAATGTATTATATTGGGCCACAACACAGTTTTGGAGGAAAGCACGTATGGAGGTCAACGAAGAGAGGAAGAGAAAGATTTTTTTGGGGTTGCTGGCTTTTAAAAGGGGAGATATTGGGCGAGATACGGAAGGGTTAAGGAGCCAGAGGTTAGTGGTGTAATAAAAGGTAAAGAGGAGATAAGCCACTGCCAGGGCTAACAACTACCATCAAGAGAAACAATTCAGGGCTAATCGTTAATGGCGGGGAAGACCAGCAGGGAGGTACGGATAGGAGGGAGGTACAGATATGAGAGAGGGACGGGGATGAGCTGGTGTCACGTTATTCCAATTTGAGCCGTGTCCCCCTTTTTTTTTTTAATGAAAGAGAAGGAACGCGTTAGAAGTTGAAACCAGGAAGCCTTCATATAATGGAGGGAATCAAGGGGGCCAATGAAGAGGGGCAAGGTCGACGAGGGATAAGATTTCCCTGGGAAGAGTATTTTACTCTTGACTGGTAAAATGAGCAGAGAAAGTAGGGAAAGTAAAAGCGAAGGGGCGAAGGAACAAAATTGGACTAGAGAAAGCGGGAGGATAATTAGGTACAAAGGAGATGTGGAGTCGGCTTATAATGGAAGTGCGACGAAGGAAGAGATTGAGGAGAAAGCAAAGTCAAGGAAGAAAAAATGGGCGAATCAGAAGGAGACACAGGAGGGTGAATAAGGGGAAAACAGAGACGAAATAAGAAGAAAAACGACGGGAAAAAATTATAAAAATACGAGTGTTAGAAAAAGAAAGACATCACGAGATAAAAGAGAAAGAAAGCGGGAGAAAAATGCGAGAAAAAATATAAAAAATGAGAGAAAAAAGAGAGAAAATAGAGGGGGGGAAAGGTATATTTGGCGTGAAAGTGAGAAAAAGAGGAGAAAGAAAAATGAATCAAAATAGGAGAAAGCGAAAGAGAGTGGAAGGAGGAAGTCAAAGACAAATAGATGGAAAAAGAGGGGGAAAACAGAGACGAAATAAGAACAGCGATGGGAAAGAAAGAAAAAAACGAGTGGAAAAAGAAAGACAACGCTAGAGAAAAAGGGGCAAAAAAAGAGAAAAAATATAAAAACGGGGATAAAAGAAAGAAAGAGAGAAAATAAGTGTATAGAATGGCGTGAAAGTTGGAAAAAGAGGAGGCAGAAAACCGAAGCAAAAGAGAGAGAAAAGAGCAAGTCCGGGACGAATAGAAGCAAAAAAGGTGGAAATGACAAAATCGCAAAAAATACACCAGAAAGTCAAAAACGAGAACAAAGAGAGGAAAATACTAATAGAAAATAATACAACAAAAATCACCGGAATTTAATTACAATTATTAATGGGACAAAGGACAAGTAACTTCCTAAATATACTTTGAAAGCTCAAAGAGGGAAAAATGGGAAGCCAAAGGTAAATTCTGTCTACAAGAGATCCCCAAAGCAATCAACAGAACGTCCTGAACATTCCCATTCCAATCCTTTTGTCTCCATCAAAAACCAAAATCCCTCCACGGCACTCCCTCCAATCGGCGGAGCATTCTATTCCCTCCACAAAGGGCCATCTAGGAAGCAGTTCCCATTTATCTCAAGCACCCATCTCCCAATAATAAGCGAACCTAATCACATCCCAGAGGACTCCTTCACTCTCTTATGTAAATATACGTACGAGAGAGAGAGAGAGCTAGAGAGCCGAGACGAGGAAAACTTGTATCCATTGGAAGAAATAAATTTAAATTAATCACACCTAGATGAGTCTCTGTGGTTATTATTTACACACTTGCCGGAGCATAATTCATGCAACGGTAGTTCCATCGTCCTGCTACATCCCCCTCCCCCTCAAAAACCCTCCCCTCAACCCCCTCCAAAAAACTTTTCTTTCAAAGTTTTGCACGTTCAAGGAAGCACTTTTCTCTCTCTCTCTCTTTCTCTTTCATTCTCACGGTTATCCCTGGCTTTTTCAAGTGGTAAAAAAGGGGAGAATGTGTGGAGCATCATAACAACAATAATTCTGGGGATATTGATTGTGTCCTCCATATTATTATTATGAGGCTCTCTCTCTCTCTCTCTCTTTCGCTCTCTTCATCTCCTTTGGAGCTCAAGAGGGAGACGATGAAGTAATCCCCGCAAAAGTTCAATGCTCCATCTTCTCTTGCAAAATGGAAACAAAAGGTGCATACTTATAAAGGGGAAGATGAGAGAGAGAACAGAGAGAGAGAAGAGAGAGAGATCAGGGATAAGAGAGAGAGAAAGAGAGAGAGAGAGAGAGAAGAGAGAGAGAAAGAGAGAGAGAGAGATAGAGATGAGAGGAGGCATAATCATATTCGCTCATCTCATCTCTGAAGGACTAAAAGGGGATATAACGTAATCATGTGATGAGCACGATGATGATGATGTAGATGATGATGTCGGCACAGGTGTGCTCTTCCACTTTTCCCTTTAACATGTACGACAAGAATGGCTCTTTCTTCCAAAAAGAAGTGTTTTCGTAAGAACAGATTACATATGTACCTACATACGTACGTACATAATGATGTCTATTATAAGTGCATACAAACTGGGTGTAAAAATGTGGGAAGGGTCAGAGTATGTATGGCGGATTGCGTTTTTATTATGATTAACACATAAGATGCATAGGGGGAACATGACGCTGGTTTTGGCCTTGCCTTTGATACGCATAGGAGAATTGAGAATCGTGGATTGTTCGTGGCTTTTGTAATGGATGGAGCCAAATGGAGACACGCCAGTGGGAGAGTCAGGGGAGATTGGGTAATGTAGGAAACATTGCAGGGCTTAAGTCTCTTTCTTTTATCGTCTCTTTACTACTTCCATTTTGTCTCGGGGTTTCATTTACGGTCCTTTGCGTCTTCTCCATTTCTGATCCATATGGCCACTTTCTTTTCTTCCATCTCTCTCTGTCCTTTTTCTTTCTTAATTTTTTCTCCCATCTCTGTATGTTCTCCTTTTTGTTTTGTCCTTTTCCTATTTCTCCCTTTCTATTTTTCATTTTCTCTTTTTCCTATTTCTCCCTTTCTATTTTTGATTTTCTCTTTTTCCTATTTCTCCCTTTCTATTTTTGATTTTCTCTTTTTCCTATTTCTCCCTTTCTATTTTTGATT
>JAQGBT010007727.1:0-10626 GCA_034698585.1 Disparrhopalites patrizii
AGGGAAGCATTTTCAGTCACCGGTATAGAGAGAAAACCGTTATAAGGGAGCCCGTTATAGAGAGGTTCGACTGTATAACAACATTTCTCTGTCACAACATTATTTTTCCAGCCCTCCGTATATGTAAGGTGCATATTTAATGTTCTTTACAACAACCTTTCCCTGTAACAATATTTTTTGCTTTTCCCGTCAGAGTTGTTATATAGAGACTCCACTGTATAGTGTGGGAGCTCTTTATAAATTCCAATTACATTGATTGGATGCTATTTGCTCTCATTATTATTAGTCTTATACTTGAACAAGTATTGGTAAATACGTGTGTGTTTATCTGGAGGCCCCACCTATGTATAGACATTAATCATATAGCTACATATGTCAGCATGTCGATAGTATTTATTTTGTGGTTGCACATACTGATATTAATAATTGCAATTAAAATACTCCCAATTTCCTTAGCTCCACCCTTACCTTTGTTTTTATATCGAAGCGACTCATTTCTAAATGAATAAAGAATATTCAGAATTTCTGCCAAACTTAATTATTTTCTTATTCAAAGATCCCATTACCATAATTGGCAATTGCGAATTACAATTATTTTGACCACCAAAAAGTCCTGTTGCTGTCAAAGCAGAATAATCGTGGAGAACGGAAGATACAAAAAACGTTGCGTTTAGTACAATAAACCACATGCAAATAGGTAGAAAATTAAATGTAAAATTTTTTTTTGATTTCATTAAAACTAAATCACACCATTCAGATATACAACCAGACCAGAAAAATTTGAAAGGATGGAAGATAAATTGGTCCGGGTCTTCTACTGGAGCCTCCGTTTCTCCCAGCTCATTGGCTACCTCCCCTTGTCCATAATAAAAGGGAGAAACGGAGCCCTGGAGATCACCCACAAAGCCTGGAGTCTTATCTCCATCTCGGGCTTCCTCAGCTTCCTCCTCCTCATCCCTTGGATCGGCATCTATGAATGGAACAAAGAATTTATCCTCTGTCAAGCCCAAATCAACAGCCCCACCCAGTACGTGGCTCATATAATGGAGATCTACATCCTCATTTTCAGCCTTGCAGCCGTGAAATTCATGGAATTGATCAAATTAGAAAAATGCCTGGACTTCTGGAAGTCCTTTGTTGCTCTGGTGGAGGCGGTGATTCCAGATGCTGAGGATAAGGACGTCACCAAGGATTTCGAGGCTCTCAAATCCACCACGAGGAACCGAATCTTTTCATTGGTGGGATTTTTCTTGGTAGCAGGAAATTTCTGGGCATTTGTGGGAATGTTCTACATTTCTTCATTAGTCTACTGGCTCGTCCTTGTCTGGGCCTTCGTCATGGTCTCTCATCAGCTCTTCCTCCAATTTATGGGCAATTACGTCCAGTCCTACGCCATTTGCCTCCGGAAGATCCGGAGGGACATGCGGGCTTTGGTGGAGGCCAGGGGAGACGAGGGGATTCGTGGTGATGGTAAAAGATGGCTAATTCCTGAGGAGGAGATCCTGGTGCTGATGAAGAAGTACGGACTCATAGAGGGCGCTGTGAGGAGGTTCGCCAGGGAATTTGGAACCTCCTTGGCCGTGTCCATTTTCATGAATTCTGTCATCGCCCTCGTCCATGTCTTTGTTGCCGTCACGAACATCACGGGTGACTGGAAAAAGGCCTTGTTCAGCTTCTTTCTTGGTGTGGTCGTTTTTGGCTCACAAATCTATTTTGTGGTGGAGAATTCAAATTTGGTGGATTTGGAGGTGAAACATATTGGGCTGCTTCTTCAGAGGGTTCGCTATACCAAATTGGAACCTCCGTTAATGATGAAGGTGTTTATTCCTTTATGTAATAAATATATGATTTCACGAAACATATTTTCTATCTTTTGCGTATACATACAGTCGATTGTCTCTATAACAGCACCCTATAAAGCAGCAAATTTTTCCCGTTACATACAGAGAAAAACCGTTATACAAAACATAAATTTCTACGCTAACAATTGGAGAAAGTTTTTAAGGGGAGCATTTTTTGATGCTGTAATAGAGTGAGAACTCTTATAAGGAGGGCCGTTATAGGGAGAGTCGACTGTATACGCAATATAATGCATTACAGTCAATTCTATCTATAACGGTGTAGCAACATGTAGGTGTAAACAACCGTTATAGGAAATAATAATGCAATAATCGTTATATAGCAAGCGTAAGCTTGTAGGATCTGAAAAAAAGTGAGAAAACCGTTATTATAGTGAGAGAAATACCGCGGGGATTTAAAAATTTGGTAAAAACGTTATAATGCGAGAAATATTTGAAGGCGTGGTAAAAAAAAACGGTTAAACATGGTAAAACATGATTAACCGTGGAGAATTCAAAACTTCCCCGTTATAGCGGAAAACCCGTTGCAAAAACACCGTTGTAGAGAGAGATTTTCTCATTGATAATCTCTCGGGGGGAATGGTATAGCGCGAAAGCCATTATAAACAGGTTCGTTACGGAGAGTTTACTGTAATTAAAAAATAAAATTGCTTCTAAATAATTAAAAAGTGATTAAAAATACTATTACAGTAGAGTCTCTATATAACAACTCTGAAGGGAAGGGCGAAAAGTATAGCTGCAAGGAATTGTTGTTATATAAAACAAGAAATATGCACTTTACATGTACGACGGGCTGAAAAAATAAAGTTATTACGGAGAAATGTTGCTATAAAGAGACGCTATATAGAGACTCCACTGTATTCGTTTTCACACCAAGGATAACACCACATGTATCCTGAAATAATTCCATACCACAAGGAAATTGATAGGTCATTTTTTTTAACTTTATTTTGTTTTTCAAAAAAATTTAAATTATTAAATCATTTGCTGTAATTTAACAGGGAATAAATACGTAATGATAAAGTGATTCTTAAAAAGTTTGGAAAGCATTTTGATTTAGAACCTTGTTGAATTTTTTTCTCCGATTAATTTCAGAATGTATGTGATGTGAGTATTTGTTTAAACATTATAATTATTTTAATTTGCTTTAAATGTTTAGAAGCAAGTATTATATTGAGAATTTTTGGTGCGTTCTTGCTCCATGCAATTAAATTATGTCAACCATTATTTTGTCCTGAATCATTTCCTTTTGATTTTACATACATATATTTTATACTGGCACTATTTTATAAGAATTTAGTTTGATGACTGTATGCATTTTTATTTCCTTATATAGCTCCGCCTCTTTGCCCTAAAAGTGTACACAAACCCTCCGTGCGTGGCTCCTGGAAGGTTATTCAAAATCAATCGTGCCCTTTTCACCTCTGTGAGTCTTTTCTGTCGTGCACATTGAATCAATATTTATATTATTTGTAGTTACATACATACGATAGCTATTGACATGGACTAGCTATAGTGTCATGAACACACAAAATTACGCAAGTACAACTGATGTTTCCACAAGACAATAATAAGACAAATTAGGACCCATTAAATGTGTACATACTTTGGAATTTGATAAAAATTATTACGCCACCATTTGTATACAATATTTTGTGGTGGGATATTATCGCAGATTGTGTCCTCTCTCACGCTCTACTTGATCCTCTTCGTCCAGTTTGAAGTCACCGATCTGAGTCGGAAAAAAGGCTCAAGCGGGAATAATTCTACAGTCCTTTCATGATAAGATCCTCACAGCTCATGAGAAACGTAAACAAAACCTGAAAAATGGCCTTGAACCGTATCCACAATAACACAAAAGTCAACATTCTTTCGTCCAACTCAAGCTATGGGAAGCGAACTGAATATGAGAAATGAGAATACTAGAATACATATCAATCTATATAACGATTGTTTTTGACTACGTGCACGTATTCTTAATTACAAAACTACTACTAATCGTAAAATTTATTAAGAGCACAACTGACCAAGCGATCCTATTTCATGCAAAATTGTATGTTGTACATATTGCGGTATTCCAATATAAAATAACTATCAAGATCTGACAAGAATTTATATGAATTTATGACGGTTTTTTCTGTTTATGTTTAAAATTCAGAATTGTTTACTGTTTTAAATTTTGCATATATGCGAAAATCGTCACTTTAGACGATTCTTGCCCCCATATATGGGGGCCATATTGACCAAGTATACTTGGTCAATTGCTGTCGATTCACTGCAACAAGGAAAATCTGGTTGATTTCTGTAAAATAATTTTCGAAAATATCACCATTTCTCTTTGCTGTATTGAATCTATGATGTCTAATGTAATAGTTTGCGCACTTGGAAAAAATTTATGTATTTATGCGTATTTATGTAATTATTATTTATTTAAAATTATTATTAATTATTTATGTAATACTAATGTATTCTTAAATCCATTTCGCTTAATTTAGTGACAGACGACATTTTTTATTAGCAGTTTTTTTCTATTGAAAGGACAGAAAATGTTTATATAATTTTTTTTTGTATATATACAAAAATGTAACATAACTTTGTACAGGTTATAAATGTTAGTTTAATGTTTTGTTTCTCTAAAAGACCATTCGATTTGGCTGTGAATGAGCTATAGCAAAGATTTCTGCAAAACACACCTGATTCTTTATAACAATGGTATCAATGTAACCAATTTACTCTACATTTAATGCGTTTTTATTTGCATATCGTTTTTTTTAATACTATTTTCTCCTTTTTTGTCTCGGTACAGTTTTTATTTATAGCCGGAACGACTGACGACTGGGAATAATTAAAAAGGGATATACTACGGTTTATTACAGCATAATCCGCTTGGTCAAATCTCCTTTTCCTTCCGCCTTTGTAATTCCCCAAGATAATTAGTACGGTGTATCTTATGATATAGTAAATTAGAAATTGTATACAAGAAAAAACTACTATCCACCTCTCTCTATATGTACTTGGCATAACTTTCTATTGGAAATGGTCAAGTCCAAAGACTTTTGCTGTTGGGGTGGAAGGTATATTAGTATATAGATAAAGAAGTAATACTTATAATGAAAAAAGTGCATTTATATGCACGTGTATACATATCTCCTTAAAAAACTCAGGAAGGTGTAGAAATGAACAAATGCTTTGGACTTGTTATATGCCTCAATTGTTTATCTTCCCCGTTGACTTTTGGTTCAAAAAAAAAAAGATTACATAAAAAACGGAAATTATTATTTCCTTATCAAGAGTGGACAGCAAAAAATAGGAAATCTGGGGTTATTCTCATGCGTTGAGTGTACACAGAGGAATTTTTTTTAGAATAATATTCTTATTTCAGACAAGAAAGGAGGAGCAGCTGTTGTCGGGAAAGAAATGGTAATTCTTTTTGTACAGTATTTTTCTCATAGTAAAAGTCCACAACAATGTGAGAGAGGTACGCATTTTGGTGGTGGAGGAGCTTGGAGGTACAAGTCTGTGAGAGTTTCGAAAAAAAAAAGTACCTCTTCATTAAATTAAAAAAAACGTAAAAAGTGACTCTCTTTTTCAACAAATCTGTGTGTTAGGCCTTCCCCACTATTTTCTACACATTGTACAGTTATACTTGTTTATTATAGGGAGACGCTTGTCTATAGAGGATATATTTTTTGCAGGCAACTCACCTTTACATTACGTCTGCAGGCGCATTACAGTAGAAAGTGTTACTTGTCTTGTCCATTTTTTTCATAGGCGTTTCTTCCTTCCTCCTTTTGTTATTTTATTATTATCAAAAACTTCACCACCAAAAATTTCCCCTCCAATTTTACAGGCATTTTACAAAACGTGGGGAAGCGGTTTTTACACACAGATTTCGGTTTTTATACTGGATCCATCCAGTTGTATACATTCTCTTGGGTTTTTTTGTTGGATTAAAAAAACATTATTTATTATGCTGGGGATTTGACCTCCAAGAGCTTTTGTGAACTTTTTATCTGTGATATTCGGACCAAACGTGTGCAGGTGAGAAATTGTTTGTTTTTAAGTGTATTTTTGTGGTATTATACCCTGTTTTTTTTTAATTTTTGTAAACTATACCCGGGAATTTGTTTTTCTATTTTCGTTTGGCAAAATTATATTGACTGGCAACTGTAAAAAAAAAATTAAAACCATAAACGCAATAATTAGAGACACATTTATGAGGTTTTTCTAATTTTTTTAGTTTATTTTTCGTAAATTAATATGCTTCTGCAAATTGTTTTATGATACTTTGGTTTTTACATATGTATTTTTAGTTAATTAAATTACCAAGAATATGCCGCGTTTTTAGTTTAATTATTTTAAAATTATTAATTTTCAGTTTTTAGCATTTATTTATGTTATTTTTAATTTTCATTTTTTCTTCAATTACTTACGTTTCTTTACTATTTATTTCAAAATTATTCGTTTTCATTTTTTAAATTAATACCGCTTTTACTTATTTATTTATTTCATTAATGACACTATTTAAAGCGTCAAATTGAGCTCATTCCTTTCAAAATTAAATTAGTGAGTTCATACCAGGAAAAATGAAATCAAAATATGGCATTTTTTAAGAAAAAAAGACTCCAACAATTAGCAAAAGTACATAGATAATAGCAAATTAAAAAATGAGTACAATTTTGTTTTACCTATATATGTATACATGAATGTTGTATTATGCGTAAAAATATTTAGTTTTGCTATTATATTTAAGAAATTAAATCAAGATAATAGAGATTTAATTTAATAATCGGATTTAATTTCTCCATAATAATGCATAAGGCCAGGCAATAATGCGTCAATGATGGAGAGAGAAACGTGGATATTCTTTCGCAATTATTTGATAATCCAAATTCCATTTCCCTCCCTACAAAGCCCCAAAGAAATTTCTCTTAAGAGAGGGTCCAACCCCAACAATTATATTAGTTGCTGCCATTAATAACAAAAAAAATTGGAGAGAAATTACTTCATAACACCTTTTCACTCTCCAAAAATTTCTTTTCATCCGTTTCCCGCTTAACCACAATAAAGGGTTACCTGCTCGATCAACATTTATATACATTAGTATGGCTAGACATTTTTTTGGCAGGCACTAACTCGTTCAACCGGCGAAAAAAAACCTCCAAAAAAAAAAAGACGCACTCTCTCAAGTTACCTTCGTTTTCTATAAAAAATTCCTACTATATAGGAAAGACTTCCTATATTTTCTCATGTAATATAATTCCCCATTGCATATTACATGATTTATTATGTTTCCCTATATAATAATACAATGAAAGCAGTTGTGACTCTTGATCAAAATTCAGGGGTCGTTTGTCATTTTTTTTTCGCCAAGAATTTTTTTATTGAAAACTCTTCGTGCAGGTGTGGAATGTTATGCAAAGTTCAAAAAAAAGGGAAATTTTCATTGTGTTTGTGCTGTATTCAAAATTCCCATGCAAAAATATTTTTTGTAGCTATTCTATTTCCAATTTTATTTCCAATTTTATGCCTCTCGCTCTTTGAATAATTAAAAGAGCTCCTGAATTTTTTTTCGCCATAAATACAAATCTTATATAGCCAGGAGAAATTCAAAGAGAAAGATTGACATGCCTGGAAAAAAGGTCGTGGAAATGTAAGGGCCAAAAATGGAAATGAGGACACTCACAAAGGGAATTTCCCCGGACTTTTACTATAAAACTTGGGGATTTTCCCATAGGTTTTGCTTCATTCAAGCAATTTTCCAACAATTGAATAATAATATGGTTATTTATGTCAGCGAGTCAGCGGTGTCACTTTTTAAAATGCAATCCATTTGCATCTGTGACAAAAGACGGCTGCAAGCCATTAGAATGTCATTTGTACGGCCGAAATCCCATTTTATGTACGCACTTCGCCCAGTAAAGGAGACGATGTGAGAAGTGATTACTTAATATATAAATGAGAAAAACAGTCGTAAAAATGTTACTACCTTGTTTTATTACGGTAAAAGCTTTATTACTTTATTACCATCCCACATTGCCCCAACCAGAGTCAGGGACCATTACAAAATCGTGTAAAAAAATATGGATTCCCTCCAAATCTGTGTCGGGCTTCAGTTACTTTTTTTTTATCTGGGGATTTTCGCACATGATTGTGGTATTAGCTATATATTAGAGGGAAGTTTTTTTCTTATCTCTCATTAATCATTAAAAACTCAGATTTTATGGGGTTATATACGCGTTTTAGATGAGGAAAAGCACATGTATGAAAGAAGGGGTTAATGTGTTACTGAGGCGATCTCTTCCCTTTCATTTCAAGCCATGTGCCTCCTTGGAGGACAATACTCCCTGCCGGCTTTGTCTCTTTCTTTTCGTACATATTTTTTTGACAAAATCGCCTGTCTCTCTCTCTCTCTTGTACCTTATCTCCATTGCCCGGTCTCTCTTTATCCTTATCGTCTCTTGACGCCTTTCTTTTTATCTAGTTTTTGCTGTCTCTGTCTCTTATTCGCTTTCTCTGTCTCACAATCTCTATCTCTCTTGCTCTCTCTCTCCATTCTAGTCTCATTCACTCGAAAATATTTTATATTTTCTCTTCAATTCCACCATTTTTTTTCGGGGTCTTTAATTTGTGCAGAATTTTTTCTATTTCTCTTCGTATTCACATATATTTTTCCATTTAATTTCCCTACATTTCTCACGTCTCCATGCAGGTATTTCTTGTTGTGTCTTTCACTTGTATTTTGTCATTTTATTTCGCTCTTCCTCCCTTTCTCTCGACTAATTCGTCTCTCTTTCCCTTTTTCTTCTAATTCGTCCTATCTCTCTCTCTCTTTCTGTCACACTCTCTCTCTTTCTCTCTCTCTCTTTCTGTCGCACTATCTCTCACTATTTCGGTCGCACTCTCTCTCTCTCTTTCTTTCTCTCTCTCTGTTACTATCCCTGAGTTTTTTCCTGTTTTGCCTCTCTTTTCCTGTTTCAACCGTCTCTCTCTCTCTCTCTCTTTTCTCAGTGTATCTCCATATTGTATCTCCTTTCCCTATTGCGTATCTTTTTTCTATATGTGGATCACTCTTTGTAATTTCGTCTCCCTATTTGCTATTACAGTGGAGTCTGTATAAAAAGTCTCTTTATAACAACATTTCTCTACTTAAATATTATTTTTCCGCTCTTCGTACATATAGAGTACGTATTCAATGTTCCATATAACAACATTTCCCAGTAGCAGTATGTTTTGCTTTCCCTTATTACTATTACAGTGGACTCTCTCTATAACAACTCTCCTTATAACAACTTTTTCTCTATAACAACTTTATTTTTCAGCCCTTCATATATGTAGTGTACATATTAAATGTTCCATATAACAACTTTTCCATGTAACAACCAATATTGCCCTTCCCTTATGGGTTGTTATAGCGAGAGTCCACTGTATTATTATTTATTTATTATTTATTATTATTATTTATTTATTACCTATTCAACTTTATTCAGGGGTTAAAAGGTTTACTACATGCATGTAGTATTGTGATAGAGAGACTCCACTGCATCTCGTCTCTATGTTTGCGATAATTTTTGCAGTTCTGTTTTCTGTATTTCGACTCTCCTATATACATATTCGGCCATTTTGTCTCTCTTTCTGTTATTTCCAGTCATTCTCTATTATTTCGTACTTGTTTCTCTTGTTACGACTTTTCTCTGTCAGTTCGTCTCTATTTCTCTGTCGTTTCTTGTTTGTGTTAAGTATCTTTTTCTTTGCCATTTTGTCACTACGTATCGGCTATTTCGTGTTCCATGTCTATTTATCTGTTATTATCCCTTTCTTCCGCATTACGTCTCTCTCATTCATCCCAAGCGCCTCTTCACCATTGCTTTCTTTCTAACATTGCATTACTCTTCGTTTCCTTCCTACCTCACTGTCTTTTTCTCTTCTCTTCTCTCTCTTTTGCTGCCCATCTCTCCTGATTCTGTCTGTTTTTTCTCTCTCATATGGTTTTTTCATCTGTGTAGACGCCTCTCTGTCGCCACAATTACGAATGTTAACATTCGGAATAGTGACTCAAGTTCTTGGCTGTGACCAGGTGCAGTTATGAGGCCAATATTTCATAAAAGTCTGTGACTCCCTTTGATGGGAAAATCGACTTTGTCCTAATATGGAAGTACATATATGTATACTCTTATAGCGCAAGAGGAGGCACAAGGTACACGTGTATACATATGAGAAGGCATCGAGCCCTTATGAACGTCTTAAATATTGGACTAATCGACATAAATAATGCTCTGCATGGGATCAATTCTCTATGAGATGTTATTACTACCTGTGACAACTACTAATACTCGTTTTGTGTGCATGTGTATTTGTATGTATACGTTTTGCTTCCTTGTAGCCACTTGGAATAGTTATTACATACTTTATATTACATCCACAAGATCCTTCTCTCTTTCTTTCTTTTTTTTTGCACGGACATGAAACGACAATGGAGAAGGGAATGGCACATCATTAATCATCCTTCTGAGTGTGGGCAAAGGCTTTAAAAGACGAGAAGGGTTATATATAAGGTATTACTTGGCATGTGAGATGTGAGAGATCTCTTCCACGAGATGATGATGGGTTTTTTGCACGCCAACTCCATTGAATGGGAAGTGGAATGAATGGACGTGTGCTACAGGCAAAAAAAGAGCAAATTGAAAAGAACTTCCTCTCTCTGTACGTCTCTTTCTCTCTCTCTCTTTCTCTCTCTCTTTCTCTCTCTTTCTCTCTCTCTTTCTCT
>JAQGBT010007728.1:0-10624 GCA_034698585.1 Disparrhopalites patrizii
AAAAGAGAAAACCGGAAACTAAATCAAAGAAAAAGAGAAAACCGGAAACTAAATCAAAGAAAAAGAGAAAACCGGAAGCTAAATCAAAGAAAAAGAGAAAACAGGAAAATCAATAAGCAAAAGAAAGAAAGGAAAATAAACGAGAGGAGAGAGAATGGACGAATGAAAAAAATGAGACAAAATGAGACGGGACATAAATGCGAAAAGCACAAAAAGGGGCTAAACATGAGTAGAAGAAAATGAATACATACGAGAAAGGTTGTAAATGAGCGAAACAGGGAGAGAAAAGAAATAAATGAGAGAAAGAGATAGTGAAAGGAAATCATTGAGAAAAAGAGAAAAAAGACGGAAAATAAATGAAAAGAGAGAGGAGGATAGTAAATAAGAGACAGAAATAATTAATAAAAATTTCAAAATTAAGAGTAGAAAACCATAAAAACCCAAAGCCAACACCCGAACGATACATAAGAAGGACAAGGAGAGTCCGGAAATCTTGTAATAAATTTCCGAGACAGAAATAAAAAACACCAGAATAAGTAAACCGTCAGAGAAAAGGAGTCCAGTTATAGAGGGACAGAAGAAGCAACGAAGAAGAAAAACGGGAGAAAGTGACCGTAAAATTGGGGAAAGCCCAGGTGAACTCCAGACACAGATTGAGAAGGAACCACCCCAGAAGACATTTAGCGTGCCCCATAAGGAAGGGAACTCAAGAACTTGAAAACTCGTTTCGAGTTCGCAGAAGGCAGACAGGCTACGTAGAGGAAGACTGATGGGAAGTAGGAGAAAGGAAGGAAAAAATACATAAATAGAGACAATGCAGGAGGGCAAGCAAGAGGGAGAAAGAAAACAAAATGACAGAGAAGTTGAGTGTGGTAACAGTTTCAGAGAAAGAGCGAGAGAAATGTAAGAGAGAGAAAGCGAGAGAGAAAATAGTGTGAGTAAAATAGAGAGACAGTGAGACGGAGAAAGAGAGAAAAGTGAGTGGGAGAAAACGGGAGAGGGATAAAGGAAGCGAGAGAACCGTAAAAGAGAGCAAAGTGAGCACGAGAAATAGAGAGAGACAAAAGGAGAGAGAGGGGGAGATAATGCGAGAGTAACCAGTAACAGACACGTAATGTAGAAAGCGAGACCGAGAGAGAGTGACATACAAAGAAAGCAAGGGAGAAAGAGAAAGAAAGGAAGAGAGGGTAAAAATGCAGACTGAGAAACAGATAGATGATTTTGACAAAAACAAGGTCAGAGAAATGTGACAGAGGGAAAGTGAGAGAGAAATGTGACAGAGAGAAAAAAAGAGAGAAGGAACCACCCCAGAGAGAAAGGACAGAGAGAAAGGATGAGGGAAGTATGACAGAGTGAAAGGGAGAGACCTGTGTAACAGAGAGAAAAGGAGAGAGAAAGAGTGAGAGAAAAGGAAAACGAAAGAGAGAGAAAACGAAAACGAAAGAGCGAAAAGAATAGGGAGAGAGAAAGGGAGGGAGAAAAGCAGAGAGAAAGGGAGAGCGAAAATAAGAGAGAAAGAGAAAGGGAGAGAGAGTGGCAGAAGAATAATGAGAAAAGAAGAGTGCGAGAAAATCCAAAGAAGGCAAAAAGTTGGAGGGAGCACGTAGGCTCATAAATACGTACATATTAAGGGAAAACAATTGGGGGAAAGTAAGCAGGAGAAAAGGTAGTCGTCCTTCCCACCCAAGCTTTGCTTTCTTCTCATGCTTTCCTCCTCTCTCTCTCTCTCCCTCTATCCGTCTCTCACTTTCCCTCTCCTCCACCAAGCTCTCCCCTGGATCGATTTGACAAGTTTCAGTACAGATGGGAAGAATGATGAGGAGCATCACGTATACCTACACGTATAAATACATAGTCTCCCTTTCTCTCTCTCTCTCTCATTCTCTCTCTTTCTTTCTCTCCTCCCTTTTGTTCTTCTCCCTCTAATGCCTCCTCCGTGCATATGCCCTGGGCATGCATTATGTACTTTCTTCCTCCTCAAAATCATTTGCAAAGTGCGGGAATAAGGGAGAAGAATACGTATACACACATGCATAACATATGTATATACATATTCGTCCAAAGTAAGAGCATCTCATCTGTCTCTCTCTCTCTTTTCTCTCTCTTTTTCTCTCTCTCTTTTTTTCTCTCTCTCTCACTCTCTCTCTTTCTCCTTCTCTGCTTTTCTCCCTCTCTACATTCATGAGAGACGGAAGGAAATGTGAGACAGTGCTTGGTCTTCTCCGCCTCCACCTCCGATCTTTTTTCCTCCTCCACCTCATCCCCTCCGCCCATCCTCCTCAAGATAAAAAAATAGTCTCATGTAAACTTGCATAAGGAAGAGAAAAAGTGGTAATTCTAGAGGGGAAAAAAATCTTTTTCTTCAGAGTAACATCAGCCCAAGTAATTTTATACCTATACTCTTCCCCATCAATAGAGTTAATGAAATCCGGGGATTTTCCTTCTTCAAAAAAAAAAACTACTTCGGGGCGGGCGAGGCCCCGGGGGGAGATGGGAGAGAGCGTGATGGAGAGAGACAGAGAGAGAATATGGAGATTGGGAGACACGCGGCGAGGGAGAAATAAAGTGTGAGAAAGAGAGAGAACGGGAGAAAGTTGAAGAGAGAACGGGAGAAAGTTGAAGAGAGAAAAAGGGAGAAAGAGAGGGGGAGAGAGCGAGCAAAAAGAGCGAGACAGGGAAAGATGAGAGAAGGATTTATGAGCAAAATGAAATGTTTATTTTCTCTGGTGCTGATTTACGTCGAAGTCTTCCTTTACTTTCCTCCCTCCAATTTTATTTTATATTGATGATTTGAAGAGTATAAGGATTTATTTTTTGTTCCCAAATTAATTTCATCGATCAATACTTTTTAGAGGTTTAAAAAAGAGGAATAATGTACATATATGACCTTATATTCAACTTTAAAAAAAAAAAAATTTCCCTTGACACCGGACCCGGGAAGTTTCAACGATGTGAGAAGTATTCTTGGAAATGGTAATTACTGTGGGAGAAAGTTTTTTTTTTACGGACGGGATTCTAATAAAACGTAAAAAACAAGTAATTTGCAAAGCGTGATTGTAATTAAAAGAGAAAAAAGTAATTTTTAAGAAAAAATCAAGGGTTAATTGGGATCACGGATGGAATGAACTAAATTAAAAATCGTCAATATATGGAATTTCAACACTTATTGAATTTGTTAGGAAGATAATGCTGAAATGCTGATGAGAAAAGGCTTGAATGGCGTGGAAGCACAACATAATTTTCGTGACAGAAATGCTTCTTTTAGCTGTAAATAACTTCAGTCAATTCTCTCTGTAACGGTTAAGCAAAAAGCAGCCCAAACAACCGTTATTACAAATAATCGGTATAAGGAAAACCGTTATAAACGGATGTTAATGCCGGGGGATTCAAAATTACAGAAAAACCGTTGTAGCATGTGTGGGTGTGGCCTAAAACCGTTATAGCAAAAGACATTTATTGGTCGGGGATTCTGAGCTTCGCCGTTATAACGAAAAAACCGTTATAAAATAACCGTTATAGAGGAAGTGTTTAGCACTGAAATGGTCTCGGGTGGGTTTGTGAACACCGATATAGTGCGAAAACCGTTATAAGGAGGTCCGTTATAGAGAGAATTGACTGTAGGAGGAAACATTAATCTCTATTAAATGACCGTATTTTTGGGGCCGAAAAAATCAAGAATATTGAGTGTAAAAAATAGAGAATTGTCGCGGTGGATTTAATTAAAAGGGTCCTAATTTGTTTTTTCCTTCTGCCTGTTACACTATTTACGTATGAAATATGTACACACGTACTATTTATATGCTGGGAGAAATATAGTAGAAAACTTGTAAGGAGAAAAGGAGTAAATTTTGGACGGTGGAATGAGCTGGAAAAAAATCCGTCATAAGAGGAAAGTTTTGGGTAAGGGGAAAATTGTGTCTAGAATTACACTTGTCAGATTTTGGTGACGGAGGAAAGATGACGCCGGAGCTAAATCCGTCCTTTATATAAATGTCATTTGGACTATGTTCTGGGGAAACGTAATTAAAATTTCCCTTGTGTCTCAGATTGCTTTTCTGTCCTCTTTTTCCTGCTTTCCCCGTCCAACTTTCCTCTCGCAAGACTTAAATCCAAATGTTTTTTCCCTTTGCTCTGGGGCTAATCCTACCACCTCATTTTCCCCGGGATTTCTTAGCATGTTGGCTGTTATTGAGCTCTTCCCATCCTTTCTAAATGGGAATATCTGGGTAATTTCAGGGCTCCTCCTGGTCACGTCAGTTATTTTCTTTAACTTCCCCCTTTTTCCTTATTGCATTGTCACCATCGTGACTGCTTCTCTTCTAGGTGTCGAATTGCTTAGGCGCTTCTTTTTCTCTTACTGCAAAAATGTTCTTTTAGACTATAACCCTTTATTTTTCGCTGTATACTTTTCCATCCGATTTTGTCTTTTTTTTTTATACTTTTGTCGCCATTTCACTTCCTTTTTTACTTGTTTCACATGCGAAATTCAGGTTTCTCTTTTTTCCTTTTCTCCGTTGCCTTTGATCAATTATTTTGCTTGTTTCTACTTGTATTTTGTATTTCTTTGTTTCGCGTATCCCTTTGTATTGTCTTTTTCATTTCTCTATTCCCAATCTGTTTGCCTCGAATCGTCTACTGTCTCTCTCTCTCTATGGCCTTATATTATTTTACTTTTCCTGGTTGTATTTGCTCTCATTCACTTTCTCATTCTTTCAATATTTTGCTCTTTTTTCTCTTCTGTTGCCTTTATTTGCTTTCTCTTTCTTTTTACTTTTTCTTTGCTCTCCGTTGCCTTTTTTCTTTATATTTCACCCTGCTCTTTGTTGTTTTGTAGTTTTTGCTTTTCTGTCTTTCACTTTCTGGCTTGCTTTTGGTTTTCTTGTCGTTTCTGCTTTCTCGTTCTTTTATGTTTTTGCTTGTTTGTGTCATTTTTTCTTTTTTTTTTCTTCTATTTTTGTTTGCTTGTGGTTGCTTTTTCTTTTTTCTTTTCTCGTTTTTTCACTTTCTTGCTTCCTTTTTTTGAGTTATCTTTTTTGCTTTCTTTTACGTTATTTTGTTCTTTCTTAAGCGTCATATTTTTTTCGTTCCCTTTCTTTCACTTGATTGCTTCCTTTTAAATTATCGTTTTTCCTTTCTTTTGAGTTATCTTTTTTCCTTTCTTTTGAGTTATCTTTTTTCCTTTCTTTTTTGCATTTTTCTCTTCCATTCTCGCTTCCTTTCGTTTGCGTCATCACCTTAACTTTCTTATGCATGCTTTCTTTTACGTTATCTGTTTCCCTATCTCCTATTTTCTATTGTTTACCTGTTTTATTTTGCGTTCTCATCTTTGCCATCTCTTTTATTCCCCTTCTTGCTAATTGTCTTTTGAGTTGTTCTTTTCTATTTCTCCTTCCTTTAATGTTTTGCTTGCTTTTGGTTTTCTTGCCTTTTGTCTTTCTCCTTTCTTGAATCAAAAAGTTGTCCTTGCCGGCTTTTTCCTTCTCTCTTCTGCTATCAATGTTTCTCTCTCTGCCTTCAGCTTTCTCCCTTTTTTATTCAATTTTGTTGTCTCTCTTAAGCCTTTCCCCCAGATGTTTGGATTTCACTTGCAATTCAACTTCTTTTCTCCATCGTCCTGTCCGTCGGAATCTTATTTTCATTTCCATTTCCACTTTCCCCAAACCCGTGACATTTACTTGCTAATTCCCCATATATAACCGTCTTTTCCCCGAACATTTTCTCATCTCTTCCGTCACCCCTTGGCGATTTCATGATCACTGTCTCTCTGTCTGTCTCTTTCTCTTATATTCTATCTCCCCCATATAATTTTATTTCCCAGACATCCAACAGAGTTTGGCGGAGGAAGATGAGAAAGTTTTGCATCAACTTTGACATTATGATTACATATTAGAGTTTCAACACGATAATCTCCAACTTGTTAACAAGTTCCTTCCATCCTGGCACTTGTGCCCTTTCTATATTGTAATACCTTCATGCCATTTGTTCCTCTTGTCTTCTCTCTCTAGGTCCTCTTTTGAAACAAACTTTCTCCTCTTGAGCAAATAACATTCCCATGGAAATGGGGACTTTTGGAAAAGGACACCAACAATACTTTCCAAAGCAATTCCCTTTCACCTTTTTTTTTTTGGGACATGAACCATTTCATTTTATACGAAGGTAAAAAAAAATGTATGAACTCCTTTTTTTATTTTTTGGAGCAAACAACAAAGGGTGAAAGCTTGTATGATGTTCCCCCTGAATTATGACACTCATCCATTTTTATGTGGGGAATTTAGCGGGAGGCAGGCGGAGGAGGTTCTCCCAACACAATTTCAGGGATGGGAAAGTTACTATTTTTATTGTGTGTTTATATGGGCTGTATATATACATACATACATATACGTATATACATTTCTCCTCGAGAATCTTCCCTTCCATTCCCCCTTTTTTCTAGGGACCATTGTGTTTTTTTCAAGGCGAGAGAGAAAGGAAGAAAAGGTGTGTGAGTAATGGGATGAAGAAATCGTTATTCTTTATTAAGTTCAACTCTCACGCCTTTTTTCCCCTCTCCCTCCTCCTTCCCTTGTCAGCAGTCAAATATTTTTTCTGTCCTCACCCCCAATTTCGAATTCTGTTTGTTCTTTCAAAAAAAAAAGGAGCCCTTTTTTTCTGGGGGGAATACTCAAGTAGGGAATATTCGGAGTCTTTTTTTAGGGGGGAGGAGAAAAGGATGGGAATTAGAGATCACGGAGGAATTGCTAAAAGGTTTGGTGATTGAGAAATGCAAACAGTAATTACTGCCGCCAGGACAACGGGGAACAAAAGGAATTCAGAGGATGGGGGAAAGTCGGGAGAAAATTAAACTAGGAATAAGTCAGGGCACAAAAAAGGACAGTGGAGAGGGAAATAATAGTATCAAGATGGGAGAATAATATAAGGTGTAGAAAAATGAGGAAAATAGCGGAGATAAAGAGATACGAACAAACGAAGAGGAGAAAGCATAAAATGAGACAAGGCGAAAACATTGCAGATATAACAGAATATAAAATATGACCAAAAGAGACAGAATATAAGGGAAAAGGTGAGAAAATATTAAAAGGGAGAAATAACAATAATAAACTGAGAAAATGAGAGAAAAGAAGAGAAAGGTTAAAAAGGGGAAGAAACAATAATAAACTGATAAAATGAGAAAAAGAAGAGAAACAATAAAAAGGAAAAATGAGAGAGGAAAAGAATAAAGGAATCATAAAAGGGGAAAATAAGATAAAAAAGAAAATGCAGGAAGAATAAAAACGACTCCGATAATAAAATAAAATAAAAACGACACCAAAAATAAAATAAGAGAATAAAAACGACACCAAAAATAAAATAAAAAAGAGAATAAAAACGACACCAAAAATAAAAAAGAGAATAAAAACGACACCGAAACAAAAAAAGGAAAGAATGAAAAGGGAAATGAAGAGAAATGAAAATAAAAAGGGAAACGGAGAAAAACGAAAATAATAAATAAAAGGGGGGAACAAGGGCAGAATAAAAAACGAAAAGACGAGAATGATAAGAAAGAATAAATAAATAAATAAGGTAGATAGAGAAAAAGGAAAGAAAAGAGAAAGTGAAAGTAAATAACAGAAAGGATAAAAAGGGAAATAAAGAGAAATGAAAAGAACAAAGAAAAAGGGAAACGGTAAGAAATCAAAATAAAAAGGGAAAATGAGAGAAATGAAGGGACGGAAGGAAAAATAAAACGTAGAGAATGAAGAGACTGAAGAACAAGAATAAAACCGAAAAAGGGAGACAAAAGAGAAAGAATGAAAAAAAGGGAAATAGAAGAAAAGAAAGATAGTACAATCAGAGAAAAGTAGCAAAATTACGCGAAAAATATAAATAACACATAGAGAGCCAAAAAGAAATGAAGTAAAATATTCGCAAAAACAGGAGAATCATAACACCGGAGAAAGGAAATGAAAACATGGAGAAAATCAGAAGAAAAATACTCTAAAACATATGCGGGCAAAGAAAAAAGAGGAGAAAGAAAAGTTAGCATGGAAAGTGAAAATTCGCAGAAAGTACCGAAATGAAAACATGATATATAACAAGTGAATATAGAGGGAGAATGCCAAAGAAACAACAGTGGATTGTCTATATACGTAAAACACCCAGAGAAGATAAGCCACGGCAGCATCCATGGAAACGAAGGGGAAAAATAGGAAAGCTAGAAAAAATAAAATAAAAAATGAAAGGAAAAAAACAGGAAAATGTAGAAAGAAAAGGGATATTCGTCAGAAATTGAAATATATGGGAGGAAAAGGAGAAAAGGAATGGCATTAAAATACATGAGTCTTCCCCTTTTCATTCCATTTCCTTTCACACCCAAGAGAGTCCCGTTCGCCGGGCAACGACAGGTAATTACTTCTCCTTTTCTTTCCCCATAAAATATATCCATCCCGAAATGTTTTTTTTTACCACCGTCCTTTCCCTCTCTCCCAAAAATAATGATAAACAACATGTCTTGAAGCGGAATATCTACACATTAATTACGCTTTATGGACATTTACACAACACATGCCGTTCCCATGGCAACTCTATTTATATCTAACACGTACACACAAAAAATAAAAGGATTTTCTTTCACCACAAAAGGCACTGGCTTTCTCCTCTTGTTTGAGCCCCATTTTTTTCTGGGGATGAAAATCAAAGAAAAATTTTCTGGCGGGGAAAAATTCTTTTGTTAAAAAAAAGGAACGGCTTTATTTAGAGATTTTGGTTCCATATAAATCAATGTTTATATTTAATTTAAACGCCGCCTTTTCATTTAGTTTCCACCCTAATTTTTATATAAGATCATGTTTCATCCGCCTATCCAATTAGGCGGGGAGATTTTTTTGTGAAGGACGGTTTGCATAGGACAATGAATAGGATGTTTCATATGTGCGTATTAGGGAAGGCTCCTGCCCTTTCGTTGAATGCGGGACAATCGTTGAATGGTAGAGATAATAGGAAGGAAAAAGTCTTTTCAGTATAAATAATGGGGACGAGCCGGAGTGAAAGGCAACTGGTCTGTTACTGAATAGGAGAAAGTGTGGTGTAAATAACGAAGCCTTTCGGAGAATTCAAGGTGAATAGTACGATCATTTCTTCCTTTTTTCTCCCATTTTTTCTTAGACTTTCTCCTTTTTCCCTCATGTGTCCCATTTTTGCTTTCTTTCTATCGTATGTTTACTCTTGATGTTCCAATTTGGCTTCAATTTTTGTTTTTGCCTTTTTTATTTCGTTTTTGTCTGTTGCTTTCTCTTTTGAAATATATATTTGGTATTCTGCTCCTCGTTCTTTCTTGCAATTTGCACTTTCATCTCATTATAATTTTTTCTTGCGCTTTGGTTACCTATTTCTTCAATTGGTTTTGATTTTCACTTGTTTTCTCTCCTTTCATGATTCTGCAGCTTCTTTAATTTTCTTCCAAAAATTTCTATTTTTCCAACATTCTCCATTTTGATATATTATTTTTTCCCCACTTGCTCACTCATGCTTGCTCAATTTCTATATGACTTTCTCTTGCAGAGCTTTCTGCTAAGTCTTTCCAGTTTTGCCTGCTCTTGCTTTACTTTTGTGATTTCTATTTTACTCTGTCTTCACTATTTATTTATTTCTCTTTTAATCTGTCTTCACTATTTATTTATTTCTCTTTTAATCTGTCTTCACTATTTATTTATTTCTCTTTTAATCTGTCTTCACTATTTATTTATTTCTCTTTTGCTTTCTTCTTCATTTCTCTTGTGCTTTGGATTTATTTTTATTTTTGTTGTTTTTCTTTTTGCTGATCTCCATTCGTCGTATTTTTCAAGTATTTTCACTATTTTCTTCTCGTGGGTGTAGTTGCTTTGTTGCTTTCTTCCGTTTTTGCTCTTTATTCTTATTTCGCTTGTTGTAATCTCTATCTTGCCTTTTCATTATTTTCCTTTAATTCCTTCTATTTTGTTTTTTCTTCTTTCTGTGCTGCTATCTCGTTCCTTCAACTCTCCTTGCTTTCTCTTATTTTGTTTCATGTTCCTTTCGATTTTGTTTTCTCATTACTTTGTTTTCGCTTTCTAATTATTTTGTTTTTACTTTATTTTGATCTTGCATTACGTTTCTCATTGTATTGATGTTTCTTTTTTATAATTTTCTTTGTATTTCATCTTATTTTACTTTCTCTTTATATTTCTTCTTATTTTACCATCTCTGTATCCTTATTTTGTTTTCGATTTCCAATTACTCTGTGTTCGCTTTCCTTTGATAATCCCATTCTTATTATATTTATTTCTCTTTTTGAAAATTGTTTTTTTATTTTTCGTAATATTGTAATTTCTCTTTCTCCTTTTGTTTTTGCTTACCGTCTATCCAGCATTTCCCTTCTCATTATGTATATATATATATATATATTCTCTTTGGCTTTCACTTTCTCACTATTTTGCTTTTCATTTCTCTTTGTCTTTTCTTTCCGCTGCTTTGCACTTTGTCTCTTTCTCTCCCTTATAACCTTCCTAGTTTTTCTTCCTCTCTTTCTTTCTTTGCTCTCTCTCTCTCTCTTCTTTTCTTCTTTGACTTCTCTCTTTCTCTTCCTTTTTCTTCTTTGACTTCTCTCTTTCTCTTCCTTTTTCTTCTTTGA
>JAQGBT010007729.1:0-10624 GCA_034698585.1 Disparrhopalites patrizii
CTCTCTTTATTTCTATTGCTTATCTCTCTTTATTTCTCTTATTTGTCTCTCTTTCCTGCCCCTTTATTTCTCTCTCTCCCCTCTTGATTTCAATCGTTCTCTCGTATTTTTCATTATTTCTAATCCTCCTTTTTTTCACATTCGACCACTTTATTTCACCCTTTCGCCCACTTTATTTCTGTATTTTGCCCACATGATTTCTCCGGTTGTCTACGTACTTTCGTATTATTTCCGCATCTCTCTTTCTGTTCGTTTATCCCAGAAATAAGAAGCATTTCCCTGTTTTCATTTTCCCTTCATTTTTCTTCTCATTCCTTCCTTCTCATTCCTTCCTTGTTTCCGTAGTGCTCACTTGGCTCATTATTGACAATCTCTTGCATTAGTTAAATACAATAAAACTTGTTTGATGTATACATGATGTTTCTCTTACGTTCTTTCTCTTATTGATGCCGTGCGATTTATTCCTGTAATAATAATGTTCCAGGGGCCTGAATGATGATGAGACATGTGTGTACACTTACTTTGCAGATGATGATTTGGCCACGGAATTCAACTAAAGAGTGAACCTTGGTCAAAACAATTGTTCTCCCTACAACAACTTTCGTTCTTCATGTCTGTCTCATCATGTACGAAACAAAGATTTCCCTATTATTGTCCTATAATTTTGTCACAATCTGATTCTTTCCCCTTCTGTAATAGTTGCGTTTGCCCTTGAAAAAAAAGTTCTTTCACTACGTAGACGATACTTTCTGTTTCCTATACATACATATTACATTCATAATCATCAGTATACAATACATATTCTCCTCGTATGAAAATCGGGATTTTCTCGGGTGTAGAAAAAATTAAAGAATGTGAAAATGATGTGAAAAAATATGGACGGATTTCGGGGGTTTGGGTGAGACGAGGAAGAGGTAACATCTTTACCATGACAGTACTATACTATGCTGGAGATCTATATACTATATCTATATGTCCTTCCTGTTTACTATCAAATGCCCTTACTGTAGAATGCCAGCGGTTGACGTCATAAGTTAAAATATATAAGCCTTCTCCCATTACGTATACCAACGTGACTGGCTATAACCGTATATATAAAGTATACCAAAAAAATAATAATTCTTTCCAACACCTTCTCTCACATCTTGTAGTACAATACCTGGCTTAGGGCAGAACGTAGATGTAGAAGCAAAAAAAAAGAAATCTTTATACACCTGTTAATCTCATGACCTTATATGCATTTGTGTCTGTGTATTCTATAATCTATATCTATACGAACATTAGAAGTAGTGACGTCTCATTCAATGTATACTTTTAGAACCTAAAAAAATAACAATATTTCCTTGTAACACCGGGAAAAAGTATGGAACAAAAATAAACACTTAGTTATTTATTATATGTACACCACTTTCATCCTTTTGTCTTTTGGGTCCTCACTCTTTTTGTTTATCCCTACTCACTAAAAGAAGGCTAAGAATAATACATAAAAAGGAAGAGAATGGAAGAAAACACCGTCATTATGTATGTTAAAATTTTTTGTCCATAAAAAGTATTTATTTTCATTTTCATTTTGTTTTTCTTTTGTCTCCACCCCTTTCACCCACACACGGATTTACGTCACGGATTACCTCAATTTTACAACCATTTAAAATTATACACGTACGATTTCACGCTAATACATACTTTGTCTACTTTTTAGTATGAAGGGAAAGATTATGTTATGGCTGGGGGGATAGGTGGAAATATTTGGGTAGAAGGCCTTGATGTGTCTGTAGATACCTAAAATAAAATGCCGGGATAAACTCTTACTATTGCATATTTCTATTCATTCCCAGTCACTACGTAATAATGTTGGGGCTCTTTGGTAGTGTGCAATTTCCTACCTAGTCTGCATGACATAATAGCATGTGTTTGGCAACAACCTGGAAAGCAATTATTTCATTCGTAGCAGAACATTTAATCCGCTTTTCCCACTATTTCCCTTTATTTTCTCCATTTTTACTTCCATCGTACATTTTCCCACAATTTGAATTTTTCCTCTATTTCTTCATTTTCCCTCTTTTTCTCTATTTCGCCTTCCTTTTCTCCCCTTATCATCTATTTACTGCCTTTCTACTCTTCTTTAACCCTTTTCCTATTTCTTTCGTTGTCCCCTTTCACTTTTTTCTTTCCATCTCCCAATTTCCTCGTTCCATTTCTCTCCTATTTCACTTTTTTCTCCCTTTCTCCCAATTTCCTCTTTCAGTCTCACTCCCATTCCCTCATTTATTCTCTCTCTTGCTCTCTCTCTCTCTCTCTCTCTCCTAATTCTCTTCTCGCCTTTTCACCTGCTTTCCTTCTTCCTTGGAGGTAGTGGCATTGGCATTAATTATGAAGGGTAATAATTTGATTCCCAAATTCCATCATAGATTTGTCTCCTTTGAGAATTTTTTCTCATATAAAATGTATGGCAAGTAGTGGCAAAAAGAGAATTTAATTCCCTAATGACTGCCATGTAATAGTTTTTCCAGTAGTGCTTGATCACCCCTCTACGAAAGGGGTTGCTCTGCCTAAATAACATGGTGCATGTTTGAAATGGGTCGAGTCCCTCCTCTCTCTCTCTCTCTCTATCTCTTTCTCTCTCTCTCGCTTTCTATTTCTCTCACTTTTTCTCTGCCTTTTCGACTAACAATAAGCTAAAATAGTTTGTAGTCGCAACTTTCCCCACAAGACAGAAGGAGTTACTGACGGAGTAAAAATATTTTCAGGAGGGAGGGAAGCAAAAAAAGAAGGAAGAAGTGGCTTTACATACTTCCTATGATTATTTATTATTTTAGAAATTAATTATAGGTATGAGGGAAAGGTGAAGAAATGGTGGAATACTACTACTTGGACACTGGCAATTTTTAATTTTTGCTCGGAAGTAATTTTTTTTCCTGGGGAATTTGGACATAACGTATATGGCTACTCCTAGGAAATGATTTTGAAAATGCATTTTCCTCAGGATTTGGTCTCACATATTTGCTTTACCAGAATCAAGCTAAAAATCAACACAGTCGTAGAAGACAAAGCACATTCTACACACATTTTTGGTAGAGAGGAGATGAGCATTGCTGTTGTTGCTACTACAAATTTACTTGGGTGTAAACTTCAATGTGTAATACTTATGATGTACATACAAAAGAAAAACACTTTACTCGTTCTAGGCAATAGTCATAACATGTATACATCCGTAGATGTGGACGGCAAATCCTGACAGTAGTGGAAAAAGAATTTGCTGTTGAACATGTATACAGAAAGAGATAAAAAGTTAGTTAATGACTGTTAGTAAATAATAATATAATTTATTTTTTTCTCAAGGCATTATTTTACTATTACAAAACATTGTTGTTAACGGTCATTGTTGTCATCACACACACATAGGTGCACATTTCTCTTGTTAAAAAACAATATTTAGATTTATGAATGTAAAAAAAATGTAATAATAATTATAACTGTATGACTTAACAATAAATAAATACTACTGTGTTCCTTTCTAAGTTTAAAGGACCCTTGCTTTGATGCATAAATGAATCCTACGTTCGTGTTGTTTTATCTCCATTCTTCTTCTTCTACCTTGGACATTCCATTTTTCGGCAGTGGAAAGGTAACTGTTGGTGAAAAGCTTATTTTCCCCCAAAAGATTGTTCGGTGGAATTTTAACCCGAATTTCTTTTTGGAAATAATAAGTTTTTCTCCGTGCACATTCTAATCTAGGAATCGGACCATGAAGGAGATTATTTTTAAGTTCTACAATTCCCATAAGTTCAGACTGGACGCATTGAATTTAAACCCTTTCATCTAAAATCCGCATAAAGGTTCATTCATTAGTACATCGGATCTGTCCAGTAATTCCAAGGAAATTGTTATGTCCATAGATTTTTTTTTTGCATCAAAACGTCACTGGGCGCTGCTAGAATAGAATGATCATTTATTCATCGCCAGTGCCAACTCCCTCATTTATGTACATGTAATGCAATTATAACTTAAACTTGGAACCCATAAGAAGTCTTGAGAGCAAAACTTGGAGGAAGGATCCTTTTGCAAAAGAGAGGAAACCAGGAAATCTGCATCCGACGGAAATTTCCAAGTTGCAGAGCAACAACAACAACAAATCTGCTTTCCATCGCCCGAAACGTCTTTCTCCGCTTGCCAGGGAAAAAAAATCGGACAGAAGAGATGTTGGGGCCAAAAGGAGAAGAGTTGCATAATTTATATAATCTGACATGTGTATATACGTACATATACACTGAGGATGTACACATTTGTATATGTCCGTACAATTTCCTTCATTTCAGCCTCATTCCCCCTTTTGTCCCCGATTCCATGACGTGAAACATTTATAGAGAGAAAGTCAAGGAGGACCATTTGTGCATATGTGTTTGAGTAGTAAAAAGAAAGTGATTTCACTGGAGAAAAAGGGCCCACCGGAAGGGACTTTCTCTTTGCTCCTGGAGATCAAACGTCCGGGTCTAATCTCTCTCTCACTTTTGTCGAGAGACACCAGAGACTATCACATTTCCTTGGGGGACCGTCAACGGAAACGGGGGGACATTTTCAGGACCCTCAATAAATAATGAGCACTTGGTGTCACTTGTGTATTTTATTTGTACAAAAAATTTAATGCCTTTCTTGCAAGAAAGACAAAAAAACACATCAACAACTCACTGCAACTGCTTTTACAATTAGTGGTAAAAAATAAAAGATGCACGAAGGTCATGCCTTTAAAGCCATTGTTGGGGCACTTACATAAACATTTTCTACCAAAACAACTCCGAGTACCCAGTCATTCTAAAAAACCTTAAGGAGTTCTTTGCAATTTCTTTCTTTCTCTCTCCCTCTCTTCTTTAATGAAAATTAATTTATTACCCAGCGGCTGGCTTACTTATACATTTTGTAAAAGGTCGTGGACAAGGAATTGGCGAAAAAAACCAGCTATTATTAATGCCTCTTTGGTCAGGAGCCAGTCATTGCAGCACAGGGGGAATATTTTTTCATTCTCTACGCAGGCCTGTCTAGTAAACATATTTCCTGTCTGTGTTTATATATGCACAAGTTTTCATGGCCTGCCCTCTCGCATCTCCATTTAGTCCCATATGAGCTGTCCAACTCTTGGATTTCCCAGGTCGCACTGTAGGGAATGGCTTAACAAGCGTTTTTCGCTCTCTCTCTCCCTCTCTTTTAATTTGATTAATATGTTTGTGGACGATTTAGGGGAGGGGGAAGAAATTATGAATGAATTTAGTGTTAAACCCGGAGTAGACATCAGGTAAATTATCAAGAGAGACTGGGACTGTAATGGGCATGACGTATAGGGGGAAAATGCTTATTTGTATTGTTTTTTTTATAATTTAACACAGGACCTGATGACCATCGAATTTGTCCTAATCCTGACTTTTTGTGGCAAGCTCCCATGAGGTCGTTACACGCGTAGATCACCACATGCTCCTCTATCCCTTTTCTTTCTCTCTTTCTATCTCCCTTTTTTTCTCTTTCTCTCTATCTCATGCTCTTCCTCTCCTATCTTTCTCTCCCTTTCTCTACTCCTCACTCTTTCTCTCTTTATTTCTTTCTCCTTTTTCTGTCTCATTCTCTCTCTATTTCTTTCACTCTTTTTTGTCTATTTCTCTCTCCCTCTCTGCTATCACTTTCTGTCTTTTTAATTATTTTACGTCCTCTTGTTCCCTCTGCTTCTCTCTCTCTTTTTGTACCTCTCCGTTTCTCTCTCTCGCTTTGTATCTCTCCGTTTCTCTCTCTCTCTTTGTATCTCTCCGCTTCTCTGTCTCTTTTTGTATCTCTCCGCTTCTCTGTCTCTTTTTGTGTCTCTCCGTTTCTCTTTCTCCTTTTCTCTTTCTAATCTCCCTTTGTATCTGTCCTTTTCTCTGTCCTTTTCTCTGTCCTTTGGTTTCTCTCTTTGTCTGTCCCTCTTTCTCTCTGTATTTCTATTTCTCCCTCTATTTATACCTCTCTCGATCTCTCTATATTTCTTTGATCTCTTTTACTCTCTCTTTTTATCTTTCTATTTCTCTCTCTTTCTCTATTTTCCCGTACTACTTCTCCTATCTCTCTGTCTCTACCTTTATCTCTCTATTTTTCTGTTTCCTTAATCTTTCTCTCTCCCTCTGTCTCTCGCCTTCTGGTATTTTTTCGTTTCAGTCTCCTCTGAGCATTTCCCTGTCTCCCTCGAGTTACAAACAGGTTGTGTCCGCCATGTTTAAAGCCCCGCAATGTTATTTTATGACTTGACTGAAATTCACACAAATAATACGAAATTAAAAATTATACTATCCCTCTAGGTATTTGGCAAACTTTACTTCTTCCCCCCCCCCCAACTTTTTGTTTAATGGGTGGATCATTCCCCAAAAAATATTGCCACGTGCAGTAGGGATTTTCTGCTATGTAATTACCCTTGTAATTGATTTCTCCCAGCTCGTATTACCCTATCCTTTTTCTTCTATTGGAGGGGAGTACATTGGGAATCTTTTCTGTGGGAGTCAAAAATCTTTCTAATCTCCAATAAGTGGAGTGTCATCTCCCAAATGATGTAATTGTTTTTTTCTTTTGAAGCAAATAGAGAATACTTGTGTAAACAAGTTTTTTTTTCTGGGGGAAAATTACAAAAAAGAATTATCTGAATTTGCTTAAAAGGAGAAGGTTCTGGTGAAGTTCAACACGTGCTCAATTCTTTGAGTCTTCTCATTAACTGGGATATCTTAGAAGGTATCAAATGCAGGATTTGGCCATGACTATTGCACTTGTTTTAAAGGACAAAAATCTTCTTTTTTTCCCTAATTTCTTTTTTTTCACTCTTTCCCTTTCAAGAGCTCTCGATTCTTTATAATTCTCTCTCTTTGTTCTTTATTGTCTTTTCTCCTCGTGTCCTTTTTTCACTCCATTCATACTTCCCTCCACACTATCTTTAGTCTCTGTGTCTTCCTTTGCTTTTCCTCTTGACTCTCTCATTTACCCCTTTTTTTTCATACAAAAAAAAATCCGCCTATTTTATTTAGATAATTCCTTGCACCGACTTCAGCAAAGGCGACTAGGGCAGACAAGGACCACAAAGACGCACATTTCATTAGCAAAACTTCCTCGCTTTTCCATACGCACTTCGGATAATCAAGTTCCAGGAACAAAGAGGATGAAAAAAAAGTATTAAAAAAAATACGAAGACAGAGTTATGTACATCCCGTGCTTTTCTCCTTTGACACTCCAAACTTTGCCAAAATGGAGGAAGAAAAAGCGAGAGCGACAGAAAGAGAATGCTGCGATTCCCGGGTTTGTTGTATTCAGCGTCTCCGCATTTGTCTCTTCTTTATTTTTGTGCATGTGACCAAGGCATTTACGAAGAGAATATGGAAGATGCCGTATATATGTTTATATGTACACAAAGTGCTCTCTTTTTGTATTTTTCCTTCTTCATCCTGTCCAAGACCTTTTTTTTCTGATTCGGCGAACTGGAAACTAAGAAATACGTATGTGAGTGCAATGGGCGTGCATAAGAAGGAAGGGATTTTATATATATACTTGTACTTGGACAGTTTTTTGGAGAATTAAAGCCATTCCTGTAATGAGGACAACGAACGGACAAAAGAATGTGTTTTTTACCCACCCAAAAAGCTTTTTATTAGATTCATTTACTTTATCATTCTTCTCCTTGTTCTTTCTATCTCTCTCTCTTACTGTTTCTGTCCTTTTGGTTCACACAACCAGCTCACGAGGACAATGTTTACCTGAATACAAAAAGTAAATAAAGCGTGCATTTCAAAGTCGAACCATTGTTTTTATTCTCATGGAAAAATAAAGGGATTTTTTTGTATGATTACGGAAATCCTTACATAAGGATGCCAACTGGACATTTTGGGTTTGTCTGTGAGAACGACGACGCACTCGTCTTCCATCCTCTTGGCGTTTGTAGGCATACTCGAGGGAGGGAAAGAGAGAAAAAACAGAGACTCCCGGCTCTAATTGTTATTTCTATATAGGGTTGAACACGCATTTCGTATCAGGTACCTTTCGCACACACACTTATTATTGTTTTTCTGTCTTCAGTGAGATAATTCTTTTTTTGCCTCTCCTTCTCCAAATTTTACTCTTTCTCCCTTTTTTCTCTCTCGGGCTGTAAAACTGAGAAAAGGGGAACAATTATTTTAACATATTTTGTTTTGCAAATTTCTTGATTATTACACTTCCTATGGGTCTTACGAGGGCAGCTGAAGGGGTGAGAGAGAGAGAGAGCGAGAGAGAGAGAGACAGAGAGAGACAGAGAGGGAGAGGGAGAGAGAAAGGAGAGGAATGTCTGCCAAGAAGAAGATGTTGGAATAAGAACAAAGCAAAAAATCATCTTCAATTCTATTCTCACACCATTTAACCACTCACACTCATTGCCTCTCCTTCTTCGGGTGTAATTTATCCCTTTTTTTCCAGTTAATATCCCATGGTGATGTCTTTGCCCCGCTCGTGCACGTCCAATGTATCCAATGTCCACGTGAGCATGGGTGGTGACATCATTTATAGAGAGGAAAAGCAGGAGAAGGACAGGGAAAGAGCTAGTTAGAGGGAGAGAAAGGGATGGAAAAAATAGACAGAGAGAGAAGGCGAAAAACAGCGGGCAGAGAGCAAAGAGATGGAGACAAAGAGCAAGAGAGAGAAAGAGAGCAAGAGAGAGAAAGAGAGAGAAAGAGAGAGAGAAATAGGGAGACAGAGAGCAAGAGAGAGAGAGAAAAAGAGAGAGAGCGAGAAAGAGAGAGAGAAAGAGAGAGAGAGCGAGAAAGAGAAAGAGAGAGTAAGAGAGACAATATGGTTCCTTTACGACAGTGGGACATGACACAGCTCATGACGAGATCAAGTTTGCTTGTGCTGGCGTCGAAAAAAACACAATTTCCTTCAATTCCATGTAGTTTCATCATAATCCTGAAAGAAAAAAAAATTCCCTTTCATTCTTCCAGTTCTTGTTGGAATGAATGCACACATTTGTAGTTGATATTTTAATGAAAACAAAACACATACATATGCACAGAGTATGAGGGAGCAAAAGGAGCCGTAGAAAACGTGCACTTTTTTTGCAAACTATTTTTATTTAATTACGTACTTTGTCCTATAACCACCAGCGTCATCAGGTTTCATTCCTCATTGTTCCATCCCCTCCCACCCCCATCCCTTTTATTCCATTTACTTTTCCCTCCGCATTTCCCTCTTCTTCTCTCTCTCTCTCTCTCTCTCTCTCTCGTTCCATTTGTATTTCCTAATTTGAGCAATTCCTTTCTTTCTATTTGTGTTTTTCCATCCTCTTGCCAGATAAACTCCTGGACTTGGTGGGGAGTAGAATTTGACTATTAAATTGAAAGTTTGTTGTTCAGAGCATTTATGCATCTACAAAAAGTAATTAATTAATTCCGTGAAACGTCCCTTCCCTAAACATATAGGGGACGGGAGGGAGAGAGATTTTCTCTCTCTTTCTCTTTCTTCTCGGAGAAAGGAACACCAGTCCAAGGTCGCACTTGCCGTTTCAAGTGGAAATGGTAGCAGAGAAGCACTTTGCACGACTAAACAAATGTTTATTCAACGAAAATTGATGGGCTTTACCATATAGTACCAAATGGAGGGGTTGAGAGGGATAAGGGAACTCCCATAGTATCTGGCTAAATCATAAAGGGAAGAGACAAAAAATTATTCCCGCTTCATTTATACCAGGAAAACATCTGCGGAAAATTATGCATATCACTGTTAAAGGAAGATTTTACGTCAGGTTTTACGTAGCTTCCCGCCCTTTTGTTTGTCATGAGAAAGTGTGGGTGTTCCATATTGTCATGTATATATCTACAACTACAGAAATTATTCATTCCCTAACCCTTTTACTTGGAACGGACATATCTCTCTCCCCAACAAAAAATATTCCCCCAGGAATTCTTAATTGTATACTCAAGTAATGGCAAAGTCTTCAATGAGCAAAATTTTAGGTTCCTTTACCCACTTTATTTCCTTACGAATTTACCTTTAGTGAGAGGGAGGCTAAATGTGTGTCCTCAATCATCCCCCGGGAATTTGAATCAGGGTAATAATATTTAATCATTAATTTACTCCTCTCAAATGGACCAATATTAATTGTGGAGGTGGACCATCAAGGCAAATTTGGTGTGTAGGAGGATGGCCTTATTCCCATTGAGAATCTTGTAACAGGCCTTCGGAACAGTTGTTGGGGCGTAAATTTCCGTCAGAAACGGGAATAGTTCGTGGGGGTTGCCAGCAACGCATTTTCTCCTAATTGAATAAATCAGCAAACGAACGTATCAGTCTCACTGACCTATAACCGATATTTCCTTCTTCTTGTTCTTCTTTTAAAGCCAAAGGTCTTTGTCTGACGTCAACCGTGAGAGGGAGGGGGCTGGGAGACAAATAGTGTGAAGAGAAAGGGTGTAGAAACGAGCAAGTTTTGTGAGATAGAGAGAGAGGAGAGAGAAATAAAAAGGGAAAAAGAGCGAGAAAGAGAGAAAAGCAGAAGAGAAAGAGAGCGAGAGAAAGATAGAGAAAGAGAGAAAAATGGCGAGAAAGAGAGCGAAAGAGACAGAAAGAGAGAGAAAAATGGCGAGAAAGAGAGCGAAAGAGA
>JAQGBT010007730.1:0-10622 GCA_034698585.1 Disparrhopalites patrizii
AGACAGAAATAGAGCAAAAGAGAGACACAAAGACAGAAATAGAGCAAAAGAGAGACACAAAGACAGAAATAGAGCAAGAGAGAGACGCAAAGGCAGAAATAGAGCAAAAGAGAGAGAAGATAGAAATAGAGCAAAAGAGAGAGAAAGAGAGAGAAAAAGCCAGACATTGGAGAGAGTACTTTATCAGCACTTTTACGCATAATTATATTCACACATAATTACTATAAAACTCCCGCCTGTGTGAGCCTTAATTATCTCTTTTTTTCAAGTTTACAGCTATCACTCATTTATAGATTCAGGTGAGCCCTGTTGCCCCTCCGTATCTTCTCTGTGACTCTCTGAAATGCACGCAAGTACATTCTTGAATCAGTAATTAAACTATTGCGTATCCACATATGTACATACATACATAGATACATGCATATGTATATGCAGTCGTAAGTAAGTGTACCCAACATATTTAACATATTTTAATGTATACTGCAATAAACTGCTGCTATGTTGCAAAAATGTCTTTTAGGCATTACACTGTAGAATGGCTCCTACGTGTATCCTCCCATGTGTGACTAATACAGTGAACAAATGATTATAACCATTAGCACTAACTATCAAGCAGAGTTTTCATGAGGTAAGTGGGTGCTGTAATTATTCAATTCTTTTGTATTGTGTTGGTTCCAATGACTGTGCAATGATTTTACATTGAAAAAATGTGTTACCAATAATATTATCTGCATATTAGTATTTTGCTTTTTTTTTTTTACTGTGACTCATTTTTTCAGTGTTATTGCCAATGAGTCACCTGTACATGGGACAACACGTAGCTATTGCAAAATCCGAGCTATAAAATTTCGTTTTTAATTTGAAAACCAATAAAACAAATTAGCATACGATATAGACTCACCTTGTTGTTACGACAAACTCCATTTTTTCTGCACGTGATTATACTTTTAGGATTATCTAAAGTGGGAACTTGGAACTGTTAGGAATAGGAAGGACAACGGAGGCAGGAATGCTCGAATGCAGTTGATGCTACCAGTAGCACAACTGGTCCAAATAATTCCTTGGAATAAATTTTCACTTTCTCTTGCTCTCACATTCTCTCCATAGATGTAAATAAAACCGCAGGACGTGAGTTGGTTGCAATTCCCATCTGTTGTTACAACAGTTCAATTCACTTTACATACTTTCTCTCTTTCTCTCTCTCTCTGTCTTTCTCCTTTTCACTTTCTCTCCTTCTATCTTTGTATTTCTCTTTTTTACTTTCTCTCTCTTTCTCACTTTCTCGGTCCGTCTCTCTGTCTCTCTCTTTCTCACTTTTTCAGCCTTCCTCTGTCTTTGTTTCTCTCTCTTTATCTATTTCTCACTTTCTCGGTCAGTCTCTCTCTCTCTCTCTCTCTCTCTTTCTCACTTTCTCCGCCTGTCTGTCTCCGTGTCTCTTTCTTTCTCTTTCTCTCTCTCTCGCACTCTCTTCCTCTCTCTCGTTCTGCCTGTCCTCTCATGTCTCACTTCTCCCCTGCCCCTAATAAGGCCAGAAGATGCCCGAACTCTGTGGTGAGCCTCACACTGCGAGGAGGAGCGGGGCTACCATGCGGGTTGGATAATGTTTGTCATGTGAAATAATTCTCTCTCTAATAACTATCACTTTTCTCCGAACGCCCTTTACTGGAGGGAAGAAGTACTTATTAGTATTATTACCTCATTCGCCACTCCTGCTTCCCTTCCTTCCCATTATATTTGTAGGTCTAACTCAGCTCCGACGTTCAAATATTGTTAATGTAGCTCTAGTTTGACTGGGTCTCGATATACTTCCATGAATATTTCTGTAATTATATATATTTATAGTTATAAGTCCTCCCTCTTTCTCTCTATCTCTACATCTTTTTTCTCTTTTGCGGTATTTTAGCTATCTCTGTTATGTTTTGTCTATTTCTGTATCTGTCGATGTGCTTCTGTTCATTTTGCTTTCTCATTTCGTCTCTTTCTGTCTGCCTCGCCTTCTCAATCTCTAATATTTTTTTATTTTTCTCTTTGTGTCTGTCCCATTTCTGTCCCTTTGTCTCTTTTCTGCTGTCTTTTTGCCTCCTTTTAGTCTCTCTCTCGCGCTGGTTCCTTATGTGTCTAGCTGTCGTTTTCTATCTGTCTGTCTTTATCTCTTTCGCGAGTCTCTTATATATATGTATGTATATGTCTCTTTATCAGTGCCTTTTCCTTTCTTTCTGTCACTGTCCCTGGTTTCCTGTCTGGCGTTTCTCTCTTTTACGCTGTCCCTTTGCTTCTTTTTTGGTCTTTTTTCTCTCTTTCTTGCTGTCTCTCCCTTTTCTTTCTTTCTTGCTGTATCTTTTTCTCTTTCTTGCTGTCACTTTTTCTCTTTCTTACTCTCTCTTTTTCTTTCGTTCTTGCTGTCTCTTTTTTCTTTCTTTCTGTCTCTTTGCTCCCTTTCTTGCTGACTCTTTTTCTCTTTCTTGCTGTCACTTTTTCTCTTTGTCTTTGTTTGCCCCTGTCCCTTATTATCTGTCTGGCATTTCTCTCTGTATTTCTCTCTATGTGCCTGTCGCTTTCTAATATCCATGTGTGTATATGTATTTCTGCCTTTTTCGTTTGCTCTATTTGTGTCTTTTGGCCGTAATACTTTCTATTTCTTGATTTACCGACTGCATGTCTCTGTCCTTAGCCTGGATCATGGTTGATGCTCCGAGTTTTCTGTAATAGAAAATAGCTCTGGTCCCAAACTGTTCCACTGTTCCAGGATACATGCTGAGCTACTGAAATTGCATCTGTATTTGTACTTGTTGGCGCAACCCTTTTTGTGTTGCCTGGGTTAGATAATATTTCAAAAGTACAGTTTCTCCCACTGAAATTTCGCTTCCCTTCGTTCTTATGGCTCTCACGCCATTCTGGTTCCATTTGGTTGGTTTTACCCTGCATTAGTAGGAGAACTTTCCCCCGTTTTAGGGTCTTTGCGTGAAACTCACGGATTTCCCGGTTCAATCTTTGATGGCGCAGAAATGGTGGATGACATCCAGGGTTTCCATACAATTCCAAAAATGTCCCTCATCCTCGTGACTGCTGGAGGATTCACCTACTTTCGTTTATCTTCGTCACCATTTCGCCGTTGGAAAGTCTTGGATACAATTGTCTCTCGCGGCTTTCACTGTGGTGGCTTTCGTTAAAGCAATATCTTTTCCCCTCCCACCCTTCCACCGTCCATTTAATCCGGGGGACTAATGTATTCAAATCTTCTCCCATCTCCTCTTTTCTCCGGGTTAGAACCACTATAGGAATGGTGGTCGCACTTGGATGAAGAATTATTTTTAGGGAACACTAGCCAAAACAAACTACTGTGGCTGGGTACATTCCTTATTTTTTATGGATTTCTTTGTGAACATAATAAAATTTTATAACCCCTTCAGCTTTCTCCAGAAAAAGGTTTTCCAGATGCTGAACGAAAGGGTGGGGAGAGTTTGGATGCAAAGGGATAAAAAAACTTTCTTTCGGCTCAACTGTTGCTACTTTCTTTGTAGCCACATCTCGATTTTAGCTTTTTCCACATTCGTATGGCTTTGGTGCTTGGCTCGTGGGGAATTTCCTGGTCACGTTGCCTCCATTATAATTTCCCATGCGTCTTTCCCTTTCCATAACCCAATTTTTCACCTATGTCTACCTTTTCCTCTTTTCCTATCACTATGTCGCCTTCTCCAGATTTTGCATTTTCTCTGTCAATCTCTTGCTTTCTCTATGCTTTAGAATTATGTACCGGTTTCTCTTGACTTTCTCTCTTTTTCTAGCTTTCTTTATCGCTCTCTTTGGATTTGGTTATTTCTCTCTGCCTTTCTCTGCCGCTTTTTGCAGTTCTCTCTGGATGTATTTATACATATATATCTTTCTGACTTTTTCGCATTATGTGTGACTTTCTCAATGGCTATCTCTATTTCAATCTGACTTTCTCTTTAGCTTTCTACATCTCTTTTTAGATTTTGAATTTTTTTGTAACTTTCTCTCTTTCTCTCTGGCTTTGTCTATTACTTTGTGGAATTACAAATTTTTTTTCGACTTTCTCTCTCGATTTCTAGTTTTTTTTCTGGCTTTCTCTCTGTAATTCTCTCTTTTTCTAGGTTTATCTTAGATTTTCTCATTGACTTTCGCTCTGTAATTCTTTCTCTTTCTCTAGATTTCTTTTAGCTTTTCGTGTTGACGTCTTTCTCCTTGTTATTGTCTTTTTCTCTTAGATTTTTCTCGTTCACAATCCTTTCTCTCTGTAATTTTCTCTCTCTCTAGCTTTCTCTTTGTGTTCTCGCTGACATTATCTCTGCCTTTCTCTCTGGCTTTCTATATCTGGCTTTAACTTTCTCTGTGCCTTTGTCTCTGAATTTCTTTTGGACTTTCTCTGTGCCTTTGTCTCTGAATTTCTTTTGGGCTTTCTCTCTGAGTTTCTATTCTTCTCACTGACTTTCTCCCTTTAACTGTGACTTTCTCTCCGACTTTCTAATTTGTTCTCTTTGTTTCTCTCTGGATTTTTATTTCTCCCTCTTCGTTTTTCTATCTCTCTTCTTCACCTTATTTCGTGCTTTCTCTTTTTTATGGCGTTTACATAATATTTATTTATTTCTGTCTTTCTCTTTTGCCCTGAATTTCTCTCTCGCCTTTTTTATTCCCACTTTATCTCTCATTTGCCATCTCCTGAACTGTTCCTTTGTATTTAGCTTTCATCCTGGCTTCTAAACCCTTCTCTCGCGTTTGCTCATGATTTCTGCCTTTAGCTATCACATTCTGCTTTTCTACCCATCCTTCTCTGAGAGTCTCCGATGCCTCCCTTTTTTGCCTCAGCCTTCTCCTTCATTCCTAGTTCGTCTTGATAATCCTTGTGGGTTTTGAGCAAGTCTCACCCGAGTATTTTGTATGGATTCAAAATCTCTGTTTTCTCAGCTCCCTCCCCATAGTCTGTCTTTGCTTATCCTAATCTCTTCCCGTGTTTCAGTCTCTTTGTGAGGACTTTCTCCCCTGCAAAAGTAGCACCATTCCTCTTTTTCCCTCAACATTCTAGCAACCCGCATACGTTTTGGAATGAACGTGCCTCCAGTCATCTGATTTTCCCCCCGAAAAGCAACATGTGTCTTTCCCACCAGCCTTTCTTCTTGATTCATTCTCTTTCCTTCCGCTCCGATCCTCCTCGTCCTTTGACAAATCTTTTCCCTTACAACTCTTATTACATCTAGAAATTTTCCTTTTTTTGCGTCTATGCGCCTCGTCATTCTTGTCTCGTAATATGTAGCTGGAAAAAAGAATGGCAGATATTTTACACTCAAAAACTATTGGTTCATACGCGTCTCCATCAGATTGTATTAGTTATATGTGCAGCAGAGTGAAACGCGGGTGTTTGGTGTCCTTGGAGAAAATATTCTTAAATCCCACACGAATGAAATCCTTGTGATTTGAAATCCTTTGGGAGCCCTATTACGTCATGCGCTGCCATTACAGACGTAAATATAGGACATGAAAAATTAAAAAATGGTCAAACTTAAGCATTTTAGCAAACATTGAACGTCTACTGGGTATAGTATCATAAATAAGGTGTTTAAGGACATAAATTTGATTACGCGCACGTGTTTTCCCTTTCAAGTGGACTGTGTTGCAATGTGTGTATACGAATGTATGTGTGCACAGTATGCGTACAATATAGTCAGAGATCCGAAGAACGACAAAAGGTGTCGTGAGGAAGTAGCTAGGATATATAGATGTACGTAAGTACATATGTATGTATACATGTACATACATACATACGTATTCGTAAAAACAGAACTGCATGGGGATGGGAAGGAAGAGCGAGGAAAATAGGAAAGATGGAAGACACAAATGCTGAAGAACAAACAGTGAGGGAAGAAAAGCATGTAGAAGAAGGAAAAGATAAATTAGAGAGGAAAAGAGAAGCAAAGAAAAAGGGAACGACGGAAAGAGGGAGTACTGAAGGGAAAAGGAAAAGTAGAGAAAAGGCGATACAAAATAGAACAATAAAGAAGCAAAGACTGGGAACAAGATACAAAGGAAAAAGTATAGAAAGAGAGAAGAACTAGAAAAAGAAGTACATTATACGAGAGAGAGAAAGGGTGAAAAACAAATACAGAAAAAGAGAGAAATAGATAAAAATCGAGGCTCAGAGAAATTAGGAGGAAAGAGACCGTGAGATCAAGAGAGAATAAATAGAGCGAGAAAAAAAAAGACGGAGAGAAAATATAGCAAAACAACAGGAAATAGAAAAAGAGAATGAGAATGAAGCAAAAAAGAGAGAAAACAGAGAAAGAAAGAAAAGATAGAAATGGAAAGATAAATAGAAATAAAATAGAGACAGAAAGACAAAGAAGGAGAAATGAAAAAATAAATAGAAATAAAATAGAGACAGAAAGACAAAGAGGGAGAAATTCAAAAACAGAGAGAGAGAAAGAAACAGAAAGCAAAACATACGGAAAGAAAAAAACAGAGAGCATAATCGTGAAAAAAGTGCAAAAGGGACAAACTGATAGAAAGAAAACAAAAATAAGTAAAAAACCAGAGAAAGAACGGGAATTGCGGAGAAATTGGCCAAGGACGAGAATAAACGAGAAAAATAAGGAAAAAACGAAAACATTTAGACGTATAACGAGAAACGACAACGAGAAAGAAAGAGAAACATTTAGAAATATAAAGAGAAAAAAGAAAAAAGGAGAAACACTTAGAAATATAAAGAGAAAAAAGAAAAAAGGAGAAACACTTAGAAATATAAAGAGAAAAAAGAGAAACACTTAGAATATAAAGAGAAAAAATAAAAAAAGAGAAACACTTAGAATACAAATAGAAAAAAGATAGAAAGGGAAAAATATGAGAATTGTGAAAGTTTACATCCTAAAAAAGAGTGAAAGATGGAGACAGTCAACCATAATAAAAAACGGGATGGTTCTCTCCAGCTAGAAAGAAATAAGAATGACATGGGCAAACTAAACCCATGGAGATAAGCACCAGACTAGTGAATAGGAGAAAGTGCTCCAGTGAGGAAAGGGAGTGAGTACAGAAAAAAGGGGCTCGTTATTATTGCCAGATGATTGCATTATGGCAGTCCTGGGAAAGGAAGAAAACGCGTCATGAATGGAGGAAAACCCACGCATTTGAAAGGGGGGAAAGAATGTTGTCTATGTCCTTGTGTAGGCAGAGGCAGGAGGAGGAGGATGAGGTGGATGAGGAGATGTAATGTGATTTGGGAAAACCACATTTCGGAGAATCCTTGCCAATCCTTAACCATATTATTGTAAGCGTAAGTGCCCTGAAACTTCTTCGTTCCTCTGATTCGATTTCATCACGTAGAGTCTATACCTTGACTAAAAATATGTACAGGGTGGCTCATCAGTACAATAAAAAAAAATCAATTGTATTGTAGCTCAGGAATCAACATCAAACATTTTCACTACTTTCATCTTCGTGCTCATTACATTTCTTTAATCCTAAATACCGCTTTCTCCCTGGATTTTTCCTGGAATAGCAAAGCAAAAAATTGAGATTTTACCCAATATTGATAGGATGATTCAAATATTTGAAATGGGACACCCTGTAAAAATATCCATATTTCCTCGCCTAAGCCCTTCCAACCGTGCCCCCATGGCTTTGATGCTGGTCTACTAATGGCAATGATGATAATCCTTAAAAAAAGAAGATGTATACATAAGGAAGATAGGGCTTATTCCCCGGGAAAATTACGGATTTTTCTTATGTGTATACCCTCGTTTTTTTGGCTTTAAAAAAGTTTTTTTTTCCCCATCAAAAAGAAAATATTTTAAGGAGATAATGCCCTTAGAATGTTAGTAAGGGATCTAGGACCGCCTGGATTTTTTTTTTTGCGGATATAAATGTATTCATGTGTATACATACATGAATTACGTATACATATATGCATACGTATTATGTATATACATGTATAAGTATATGCCCAAACCACAGTGACAGGTCGGTAATAATAAAGAGAGAAAATGGCATTTTCCTCCCTCGTTTTCAAGTATTTTTTTGGGGGTGTATAAATCTTTTTTTTGGGGATAAAAGGGTTAGTGGGAAAACCCGGGAATTTCTTTTTCTACCACAAGAATCCTCCCGGTATTGTTTCCCTCGCATAAAACAGTGTCTCTGCAAAAGTACGTGCATGGGCTTTAACCATGAAATTATGGATGCATATCTGTTTACCCGTGCATATACATATGGAAATCATGGGTATTGGTAAGGTATTAGGTACAATATTTTAAGGGGTAAAAAATGGATGGGATCAATAAAAAATAAGGTGCAGAAGAAATGAGGTCTTTGTGCCTCTCTCTGGGAATTATTTGCATTATAGGAAGATATTTTTTTTTACTGGGGAAAATATGCAGATGCGCCAGAAGTGCCGGTGTATCATTCTCTTAATAATAGTTTTTTTTCCTGGGGATTTTGTGGGGAGAAATATGTGCACTTTTTATGAAAATGGTCGGACATTAATGTGAATATTGAATTTGTGGACTCATCATTATTATTTCCCAGCCTTTCTTTACTCTTCAGTTACCTCCTATGAATTTTTCCGTGGGTTATTCTGGTGGATTATTTTAGGTATGGATGTCCTTATTGGGCATGATGTGGATAGTATTGATTCAGATGGGGAGGATATCATGATGTTAATAATGTTCCTGGAGCTTACGGAGCCCATCAATTTCATGGATGTTCAATATTTATACCGAATAGGTTGTCTGAGAGCCTTCGATATGGATCCTTAAGAGCTTTTTATATCAAGCATTTTTTCCTAGTTTTAAATTAACCAGGAATTTCGTAAGCTTCAAGGCAATAAATTGCGTTTCGAAAACATAAAAATACACCAGTGCTCAGCTAATAAAGTTAATTCGAGTGATGGGAAATTAGTCAGTTTGAATTAACGCTTTTTTACTTTTCACTTTCATCCATATCAATTATGTTTTTATTGATTTTAGCTTTATGTGCAAAATGTGTAGTCCAAGAATTGGTATTTAATTGATCCTCCATAAATAATTTTAGCACTGGTGTATGTGTTAAATGTAAATTATTAAAATGTAAAATTAAACAACATCTAAATGTGGGAGAACTACAGAGAAATTCTGTTTTGGTTCAAAAGTGCAATATTGCACCTTTTTTTAACATTTACAAGTATACCTTGACAAATACATTTCGTGCATATTTGTAATATAAAAGTAATTTATTTCAACGACTATTTATTTTCCGCCGAAAATAATTTTTTTTCAAAAATACTACCAGAAAATAATGCGAAGCTGTAAATATGAGTCGTACTTCTTATATTTAACGTTTACTATTTTTGCGTCAATAAAAATATGTGACTTTCCCCTTCAAATAAATTGCCGTACTAGCAGGTCGTTGCTCCTATGAAGGTTGTAGTTACAAAAAAGAATAAGTTCAAAACAGCAAATAAAAAAAATTCTAGAGGATTGACATTGTTCCACAATTTATTATGCGTTCTCATAGCTATAGTATTTTTTTAAGATTTGTTTTTTAAATTCCTGGCCTTATGACAAATACTAGAAAATCCATGGGCCAGAATTTTTTGACAATGTCGGTTAAAATTGTGAGTAATGTGGACCTACTCCCATTTATATCTTCAGTCTCCAGGCAAATCATATATCATCCTTCGCATGACTTTCTATAGCATTGAAATATCAGTCCATTTCCAGAATAATACGTGCTTTCACCAGTACAAAAATAGAAATCACCAAATTTACGGCGGTGATTTCCTCCATTTATTCGTCGAATCCATCGGGACAAGGGGTAGTATGAGACAGTTCAAAGTAGTGTCATAAATCATTACAGCTTTTACAAAAGGGAATATTATATATTTTTTTTACTACAAAAAAATGAACTCCTACTATTACATGCTACACTGACACATATGATAATGGAAGGTGGAAATGTCCAAAGTTTCCTCTCTCCCTTCAAATTCATACCATTCCTTTCTCTCTTGTCCCTTGGAGAGCTTTTTTCTGCAACTCAGGCAACAGCCGGAGGAATGGAGGGAGCTCCCCAACAAATTCCTAATAGTTATGGTGTATGTATATATGGATAGAGCGATATTAAGGTAAAGAGTGTTTTTTCCTGGAAAAGTAGCACTCCAAGGATGGTCCTTCATTTTAACGTTCCAGCACATTCCCACAAAAAACTAAGGGAGTGTGTTCTGTACGAAGTTGTAAGGGGAGAGCTTGTACATAATACTGTAGGTATTAATATATTAGTATACCTATAGGTATATCTAAAGTGCATTAATGGAGTCTTTATATCTTCAGATTCCAGTGGACTATTTGGCTGTGAAAAATTCTACCTCCTTGTTTGTCCTCTGGACAATTTTTGAACTCTGTCTCTGACTCTCCCACAATCAGTATCTCTCTCTTTTCTCTTCTTTCTCTCTTCCCTCTCTCTTATCTCCTCTCTCTTTTTATCTTTCTGTCCCTCTTCTCCTCTTTCTCTCCTTCTCTCTCTATTCCTCTCTCTTTACTCCTCTCTCTCCTTCTCTCTCTCCTTCTCTCTCTCTTCGTCTCTCTTTACTCCTCTCTCTCTCCTTCTCTCTCTCTCCCTCTCTCTTTACTCCTCTCTCTCTCCTTCTC
>JAQGBT010007731.1:0-10621 GCA_034698585.1 Disparrhopalites patrizii
TCTTTCTGTCTCTCTTTCTGTCTCTCTTTCTGTCTCTCTTTCTGTCTCTCTTTCTGTCTCTCTTTCTGTCTCTCTTTCTCTTTCCCTCTGAATGCAGCCACACACTGAAAACGCCCCATGCCCGAAAGTCTCTGTGCAATCGCCCGGGAAAATGTTTACTCAGGAGTGGCGATATCCACGTAAAACAAGTCGCTCTCTCCACTCGCCGTCTCAGTCAACATCCTTCGCTCTCTCACGTCTCCATGCATATTTCTCTCCCGCAATTCCCCGTCTCACCAACGGCACCTTCCGTCTAATCACACTTCAATAAAAAAAACATTGTTTATACATTTTACTGCCCATTTAACTCCCAATTTCTCGCTATTTAATTCCACATTTGTACCTCGCGCAAACAGAAAAAAACAGACAAAATTTAAATATATTCGTCTGCCTCTACAAAATGTCAATATCACACTATTCCTTCAATTTTTGCTGGGAAAATTGAATTTCTGTTCCGGAAGGTTTGTTGAAAAATTGAATTTTTACTACAAAAATTACTACACGAAATTGTGCTAGGAAGATTCCAGGAAATTGCTGCAAAAACGTCCCAAATACCTCAGTGTCGGTGTGACTTCAAATGTGCTGTTTGTGATAACAATTCGTATAAATTGGTGACTCTATTCGTCTCAGTTTCCCCCAGTGCAAGAACAAGAATTTTGTAGCACAGGAGATTTACACTGGGAACGTCAATTCACACGGGGTGGATTAATTCTGGAAACGATAAAACATCAAAACAAAAAGTTTGGAAAAGAAAAATACAACTTGCGAAGGAGATGAAAGAAGAAATAAAACATGGGAAAGAAAGGGAGACAAAGGACAAATTGTTTGTGTGGAAGGATTAGGGAGAAAAATGATTCAGTTCTCCAGACATTTAAGTGTGTGCATGCGTGAGAGGTTTATATTTGGGAATAAGAACCGTTTTTAGTGAGAACAAAGGAGGAAGAGGAAAAACTGTCCTTGAGGATGCACTCGAGCCCATGTTGATTTAAGAAACTTGACGCTCTTGATACTGTCTTATATTAAAAAAAAAGTCCTGCTGTTACTCAACGTACATACACATGAATTATTTCTGGATCCTGGCAACTTTCTCCTTGGAAATTACGTCTGGCCATTGTCAATTGGTGGTCCTGATAAATTACGTGAACGAAGGACGGGACAGTGGAGAGAGGGAAAGTGGAAAGTAGGACAAAAAGCAGTGCAGAGAAAGTAAGAAAGAGAAAGTTCAAAGAAGAACCGAAGTAAGTGCAGAGAAAGTAAGAAAGAGAAAGTGCAAAGAGGAATCAAAAGAACTGCAAAGAAAGTAAGAAATAGAAAGTGAAAAAAAGAACCAAAATAAGTGCAGAGAAAGCAAAAAAGAGAAATTGAAAAAAAGAACCAAAATAAGTGCAGAGAAAGCAAGAAAGAGAAAGTGAAAAAAAGAATCATAATAAGTGCAGAGAAAGTAAGAAACCGAAAGTGCTAAGAGGAATCAAACGAATTGCAGAGAAATCAAGAAAGAAAGTGCAAAGAAGAACCAAAAGAAGTGCAGAGCAAGTGATAAGAAGAAATTAAAATCAGGAAAGAGAGAAAGTAAAGACAAAGTGAAAGACGCACAGAGAGTGAAATTAAAAAGGACAACGTGAAAAAGGTATTTAGAGAAAAGGAGAGTGAAACAGAGGAAAAGTGAGAGAGAGAAAGAAACAATGAGTGTGACAATAATGAGGAACGGCACGAGTTTGGAGGCGGAGGAGTTGCTATTAATGCTGAGTAAATCTTTGGACAAGTCCCTCTACATCGGCAGTAAGTGGAGTGCAACCAGAAAATTCCTTTCACTTATTCTTTCTTTTTAGTTCCACTCTTAACTTAGAATTTTAGCTGGAGACACGAACGCCATTTTAACTTTCTGGTAATTCTAAACAAAGTGGAGAGACCCAAGCATTCAACAAAGGCAACGCAAGTCCCGTTAATTTTCTCCAATTGTTATACATGTCCCCTTTTCAGAGCAATCTCTTTCGATTACACAGAAAATAAAGCATTCACATGGTTAATGGCAGACGTTAAATTTGCACAACGCAATTTGAATGATTGAATGAATGAATGAATTGAATTTATTGGGTTTAACGACATGTCTACAACACAAATATTATACATAAGTTGAATCATAGAATACTATCACCGCCCTATTTGCTAGACGGGTGGTTATAATATATACTTACTATAAGTTATTATAATTTGGAATCGCACAATACATACAAACTAATGTGGAAGAAAATTATAAATTTCGTATCTTCATATTAATTACTATGTTTAACAACTTCTACTCATTTAGGCACCAGGCACTTAATCGTAAGACACACAAAATATAGTTAAAAACACTTTTACATTGTACCTGGTTCACAACGTAATTTGTGAATAACCGTTATCCAGACTAAATTAAACGTTTTGTTCCGCCCGAAATTGAGGTTGATTGGAAATAGTTCGCAGAAACAGTTGTACAGCTGTGGAAGCAAGCCGGGTTAGTTCCGGGAATTTGAATATCTGGCATGCCAACAAACGTTATGGGGAATAGGCCAGAAAAAATAATTGCGGTAAATGTCAAAAATTTGTTGGATATTCTAAAGTAAAATTTGATTTGACAAAAACAAATTTTTACAGGAAAATGTTTTTACAGAAATAAATTTTTGCAGGAACAAATTTTTACAGAAATTAATTTTTACTGGAACAAATTTTTACAGAAATAAATTTTTGCAGGAACAAATTTTTACAGAAATTAATTTTTACAGGAACACATTATTTCAGAAGCAAATTTCTTGCTTGGTTTTTTCATAGAGATGTTTTGATTAGTATTACTATTCTAAATGGGCATGGTGTATTTTTAAGTTTTTTTTTTGTTTTTCTGTGATAAAAAGTTTTTTCATTGGACGAAAACCAGTTTGTGTCTGCCTCAAAGGTTCCTATTATAAGTTCTAGCCTGTGACCTACGGATCGATACAAATTGAGTGCATTGTGGGATGCTGAGTAACGCCAATTGCTCTACGAAATAGTTCCAATTCTATTTCGGAGCTCATTTTCCCACGAAAACTCTCTAACAATAAGTCCTTATTATATTCAAAGGACAAAAATGTGTTGGCGTTCGAAGTGGCTATGTAACATACGTACGAAGGGCATACCACTCCAGGAAGACATTTAGACATTTGGGTGGATAGACATTATTGAGAGGGAAGTGTGTATACATAGGCTAGTAATTTTGGCTTGTCGCTTGTCTGTCAATTTCCCCATTATCGGGTGTCTTGTCGACCCGAATTCAGTCTAGAGAAGTTCATAAGATAATTTTTTCTCCTTTTTATTCAAGTGGCTCGAGACACTGGAGAAAAGTAGAGAAATGATCCATTTTTGGTGGTTTCTACGTGCGATTTTTAAGCATTGCCATAAGTACATAATATAGTAGCTGTAGATGTATTACATAGCTCTATTTACGCAGCCACTCAATGTCTTATTTTATATTTCGGTGGCTTTTAAGTACGAATTTAAAGTTGTTTTAGTTTCTTACGTGCCCAAAGTGCATTTTCTCCTATTGAAGTTTTTAAAGAGGTGAATATTTTCTTGAAAATAATAAAATATTAAAAGCTCCGCATAAATACTTTGCCCATTTTGGGCTGAAAATTGAATTTATTTTTAGGACCGAAAATTAAATTTTTTTAGGCTGAAAATCAAATTTCTTTCTAGGACAGAAAATCAAATGTCTTTTTAGGACTAAAAATCGAATTTATTTTTGGGACTGACATTTACAGCTAAATTAATTGGGTGCCAGACGTTTTATGCACAAATTTATAGAAAACTGACCAATGGAAATTTACTTTTATATCATTATATCGAAACAGAATTAAAAATTAATTGGATAAATTTAGTAGCCTAATGTGTGTGTCGTGCAACGACAAGCATGACTGACATGTAAAAATTACTTGTTACAGTCGACTCTCTCTATAACAGTCCCCTGTATAACAGTACTCTCGTTATAACAGCAGCAAAAAATGCTCCCCTCAAAAACTTTCTCCACTTGTTAAAATAGAAATGTCTGTTCTCTATAACAGTTTTTCACTATAACAAGCGAGATTTGATGCTTTATAGGGTGCTGTAATAGCGAGAGTCGACTGTACAACGGAGTCTCTCGATAAAAATTCTCTTTATAACAAAATTTCGTATAACAACATTATTTTATCCGCCGTTCGTACATAAAGTCGTAGGTAAAGTCCATATTTTATGTTCTAGACTACAACTTTTCCCATAGTAACAATATTTTTGCCTCTTCCCTTCAGTTTTGTTATAGAGAGACTCCGCTCTATTAGCTCTGAAATGCGTCAGTGCGTGAAAAAAAGGTCACAATTGCCGAACCTTGGAGTAAATAGCGTGCTAAAGGGCCAGCCAAGAGTTTCGTAATAGGTATGATAATGACTTCTAATTTAATTAGGTTTTTCTCACCAAAACTTTCTTTTCGAGGGTTGAATGACAAAAAAAAATAAAAGACCCCTGCAAATGAGAACGTCTCAAAGTTTGGGTGTTAACGAGACCCTAAAAAAAGTTTTTGTGTTCATAGCATTGATTTAAAACTCAATTTTAGGGCCAAGTGTGTGCTTAAGCGAGAAAAGTTGGGATGAATGAATATACAGGGTTTCCCGGAAACATTTTACCACCTAATGAATTCGTCTTTTCCCAAACGTATACGGAGCACGAAAAATTTATATTACAAAACAAAATTTTATTGCGAATTTGGAAAAATGTGCTTTATTCCATTGCAACCAACCCGTGCTTAACTTTGGCTGGGTTTTCCGGGCTAAATTCTATTTTAAAAACAACGTTTTTTTTTATGTCTCCAAGGAAAAATATTTAATTTTTTATTTAACGTCAAATGAATTTGTACCTATAGTGTTTGGATGCCCTGTACATACAATTTGTTTGTGCTGGTTTCAAGTTAGGGGATGTTCTATAGACGAGACTTTCACTATAGGTGAAAGGTGAAACTTTGTGTGTTGTTCATGCTTTGCTAATTTTATTCGTTCCCTTTCCTAACTTTTTTTTTGATTGGCCCTACTCATGCCTTGTTTCGATATTTCTCTCTAATCCCTGCTGAGATTTCTTTTTTGCTTAACCCATCCTTCGTTTCTAAATATTTCCCACTTATTTCCGTTGAAAGTGGAAGTTTATAGCAATTATTTTCCTTATGTTTTTCTACGTTTCACCTTGTGCTTGATATTGATATCGAACTCTTAGTATTTGAATAGCTAATGTATATACAAAATTAATTGCTCTTCGTCCGTGACTTTTATAGTTGTATGTGAAATGACTAATTTTCCATCTTAACTCTCCTTTGTTCTTGCCTAATTTCACGTTAATTTCATTTCCATTCTTCCGCTCGTTTTTGTCTTATTTTCTTAGACTGTTAGTTTGTGCCCTTCCTTGTGCCCCCCAAAGTTCCTTCCTCACGTTTTCTTTTATCTCAGTTTCTCTTGCGGAATGCGTCATATCTTATTTTTAGATCTTATTTCATCCGTTTACGACTTTCTTCCTTTTCTATGAATAGCTCCACTTTCTCTTCTGTGGCTATAGTTTTTTTCGGGAGCTTTTTCTTTGCTTTATTGTTTTTATATCGATTTCAGATTTTTCCAACGTCTGTATTTGATCTTTTGACTTGTTGCGTTGTTGCTGGTCCTTTGTGGTAGGAAATTAATATTCACTTTCAACCATTTCTTATTTAATTGTGGACTATTCATGTTTCTTTGTTGTGACTCTTTCTTCATTTCAGCTTTGGTTTTCCAAATTGCTACTTTCTTTCTTTCGACTTTCTCTTATTTTTATTCGACTTGATCATGCATATTTCAATTCGACTTTCTGTTTCGTCTTTATGACTTTCTCCCTTTTTATTTCGACTTTTCTCTCTTCATTTCGACTTTGCCTTTTTTCGATTCAAATTTATCTAATTGTTATTCGACTTGATCATGCATATTTCAATTCGACCTTCTAATTTTTCATTACGACTTTCTCCATTTGTATTTCGACTTTTATTTTCTTTATCTCGACTTTCTTCATTCTGGCTTTCTCTGCCTGTGTACTCATGTTTCTACGTTTTAACGTTTATTTCATGCTCCCGTCTATATTTCTTGATAATGTTTCTCTTTTTTTTGAATATACTTATTTATTCCTTTTTTCATTTTGATTTCCGTAACTCATATTCCCTTACAAAGAAGTCTCTCTACAGTAACATTCAAGGGAAGAACGAATAATGTTACTACAGAGAAACATTATTACACAGAACACGAATAATTTTGGAGCAAAATGATACTAAAGTACAAAAATCCCATTTTAAATAGGTATTTGCATGCACTTTAATGCAAATTTCAGAATCTATTTAAAACCTGATGATTTAGCTCCAGCGCGGTGTTTAGTTTCACCAGTTTGTCCGCTCAAAAAGTGAGTGTTGTTATAGGGAACGTCTAACACGTGTATTCTATTGTGAAGGGCGGGGGGAAATATATTGTTATGGAGAAATGTTGTTATAGAAATATTGCAATACAGAACAAGTTCATAATGTATAAATGCTACAGACTAAGCTAAAATCTTGCTACAGAGAGTATTGTTGTAAAGAGACTCCACTCTACTTCGTTGTTTGCTTACACTCATGCGAAATGATAATTGCCCTTGCACTCACCTTCATTCCGCTCCTCCTATATGGCAAAAGTATGCTCAGTTGCTTTGGAAAGGACTATAAATCATTCCATTAAGAGCCGACACTCCCATGATCTCCCCCGATCTTATTTACGACCAGCCCGGATGAGATGGAGGACCGGAGAAAGTTGGAAGGACAAGGACGAGAGGAGATCCAAGGAGTTGATCCAGCAATTTAAGCCCCTAATTATAAGTATCACACGTGCCCATTTTATTCCTGAGTGCATTTTCCTGACTCTCTTCCGTCTGTCTCCTACATCCTTGAGCTTTCCCTGCTTTGCCTTCTCTCCTCCTTCCACTATTTACACTTTGGCCTTTGTACTTCTTCCCGATTACCTTCAAAATTGCAGACGATTATTCTAGTGGCAAATTGTTTCCCCCCACATTTCTCCCTTCCCTCTCCTGCGTATATATCCAGGCACTTTGAGAGTGCTCAATTCTTTGAATTTTGAGACAAACTATAACTGTAGGGAAGGATGGCGGAGCGGAAGGGATTAATTTCCCATTAGCATTCTCCTGTCAATTAAGAAGGGGACAAAAGTGCTTCTTTCTCAGCTTGCAAGTATCTCGGGGTCCTCGTATAGTTTTGTGGGGGGAAGTTATACATATTGATAAGCTCTCAAAGCTCTTAGAAGGCTGTAATGAGAACTTCCAATAGCTATACGGGATTGTAATACAGAGTGAGTTTCCTTACTTTGAAGATGACAAAACTCTGGGTAATATCAAAGTTTTAGAGTGGAATTCCGGACATTTCAATTGGACGAGTGGAGACGGAGGAAGTTTTGAAAGCGTTTAGGACGCATTTTGAAATAAAAGGAAGAAAAATGAAGGAATTTGTGTAACTTTGAGTGTGATGACACTCGCCATTGACTCAGTTTGGTATTTCTGTAATTTATAGTGTGATGGGGAAAGAGCGCAGGGAGAGTTTCCAATTGCTCAAATGGTGTGTGGAAATTTCCAAATTTTCCCCAAATTGCTATCACATATTTGTTTTCGGCAAACCTTCGTTTAACAAAAAAAATTTGTGCGGTTTTCGGTTTACCGCAAATGCCTTCAACCTTCCACTATCGGCAAATATTACGCCCACTTTTCTATTTTTGGTAAAGATTGTGTCAATTTTGTGCAGATTTCTTGCTTTCAAAAATGCTGCGTTCATAGTTTCATTTTCGGTAAAAATAGTTTATAAGTATATATTTCCCTTTCACACAAATACAGTCGACTCTTACTATAACAGGAGCGTATAAAGCAGCAAACTTTTCCCATTATAGAAAAGAACCGCTACAGAGATCATGAACTTCTATGTTAACAATTGGAGAAATGTTTTTGAGGGGAACATACATATTTTGCTGCTGCTTTTAGAGTGGGAACTCTTATAAGCGAGGCCGTTATAGGGAGAGTCGACTGTATATTCTTTGCAGATTTCGACTATAACGTAAATATTGTGTGCAGGTTTTGATTTGCCTCGAAAAATGGCGTTCAAACTTACATTTTCCGTGAATATGGCGTGCAAATGCCTACCTTAACACTAATTGTAAGTGGAGTCTCTATACTCTGAAGGGAAGGGCGAAAAATATTGTTACAGGGGAATGTTGTAATGTAGAACGTTAAATATGCACCTTATATGTAGGAAGGGCTGGAAACATAATATTGTTATAGAGAAATGATGTTATAAAGTGACTTGTTATACACTGGACTCTCGTTATAACAAGCCTGAAGGGAAGGGCAAAAGTAGTTATTTTATATGGATAAGTTGTTATATAAAAAATTTAATGTGTGTACTACATATACGAAGAGCTAAAAGATAAAGTTGTTATAAGGAGAGTTGTTATAGAGAGAGTCCACTGTAACATTGTGTGCAAATTTCCATGTTTCGCAAATTTGCATGCAAACTTTCATCGTCTGCAAATTGTTCCGTATAACAACATTTCTATAACAATATTTCTTTGTAACAATATATTTTTCTCCGCCCTTGACAATAATAGAATTCACGTGTTAGAAGTTTCCTATAAAAACATTCATTTTTTGAGTGAGCAAAACGGGGAATTCTGTAATTTGCATTAAGACACCTGCAAATACCTATTTAAGCTGTGTTTTTTGTACTTTAGTATCATTTTGCCCCAAAATTATTCATGTTCTGTGTAACAAAATTTCTCAATATAATAATGCTAATGTTAAATACAATGTCCTTATCTTGAATGTTGTTATAGCGAGACTCCACTGTAACCAATTTCCACTAACAAATGCAATTGAGTGTAGATTTTACGGTGGAGTCTCTTAATAACAAATCTTTTTATAACAATATTTCTATAATGACATTATTTTTTCCGCCCTTCGTGCATGTAAAGTACCTATTTTATGTTCCATATAACAGCATTTCCCAGTAACACACCAGAAATTTTGCTGTTATAACGAATTTTTTAGCTCATGATGTTATGGAAAACAAATTTAACATGCTTGGTTAAACCAGCGGAGTAAATTTGCTGACGTCGTAACGAATTTTTTAACGTTGTGCTGTTATGGAGAATGTTGTTGTAAAGAGACGTCACTGTATGAGATGCCAAAACCGGAATGACATCGTTATAAAAAATGTAAAAGTTGGAGCTTTCTCGTAAAGAATACATTAAAAAGAAAAATCTATCCCGTCTCTTCTGAAAAATTTGTGTCGAATCCATTTAGACGGATTTGTAACTATGACTGTCACATACATACCTAATCTGGTACAAACATACAGTCGACTCTCGCTATAACAGCACCCTATAAAGCATCAAATTTCGCTTGTTATAGTGAAAAACTGTTATAGAGAACAGACATTTCTATGTTAACAAACGGAGAAAGTTTTTGAGGGGAGCTTTTTCTGCTGCTGCTATAACGAGAAGACTGTTATACAGGGGACTGTTATACAGAGAGTCGACTGTACTTGTACATATGCCCCTACATGTTAATGGCGTGTCCACCCCGTCTCAAATCTCCCTTGACCAATTCCCTCTCCAGCCCACTGTGCAGAATGTCTTACATATAGTAGTATTCCTTGGTGCGAAAATAAAAAATGACCCCTTCCGCCCAGTTGCACTCTCAGGGACAGGGAAAAAAAGACAAATGGATCCCCTAATTTATTTTGTGGCTTCTCTATTTTTTTTCGTGATCCAGACGACACTCCCGCTTGGAATGACTCTTCCTTCGGTAACCAGAGAATGACACACGAGGGGGATGATGACTCCAGCTTTTACATCTACGAAAATCCCTACGCCCGGGCCGGCCTCGTGACTTTGTATTCCCTCGTCTTCATCCTCTGCTTTGTGGGTAAGTTGCGGAGAGAAAGATCATCCGGTGAAATGGGATCGCACGTATTGATTATTTTTTTTATTTTACTTTTTTATCATTCTATTTTTTTCGAAAACTACTTTCTTGGGAATACACGTACTTGTACGTATTTGGATTACTCCAGTGGGGATTATCAATACACTGCAAATCCATCTGTGGCCATGCCAATGAGCACACTTGGAGCAACAGTGCAGGAGTCGCACGTATTAAGAGCATGCCAAGGAAGTAGTACATATATACATTATATATACATATGTATATATGTATAGGTACAAATATACCTAATGGGAAACATAATGTTATTTTTTCTAGGTAATTTAACAGTGGTCCTCGTTGTCACGTTACATTGGAGGATGCGGAGTGTCACCAAGTTTTGTCTGGGCAATTTGGCCTTCGCCAATTTCTGTGTGGCCGTCTTCTGTATGTACCAAAATCTCTCCATGTACCTCATTGACAGGTGAGTTTGCTCGTATTAGATACATACTTTCTCATCCAGACTCTGAAGGAGTAACATCGTGCTGGAATCGCTCCGCCAGCACGGTGTAAAAATTCAGAGTCAAAA